>JANPWX010000451.1:730717-977771 GCA_024734555.1 Trochalopteron elliotii | reverse complement strand
GCGAGCTCGCCCTCCCTCAGCCGGGGACCCTCTGGGGACCGCCCGCTGGTCCCCGGCCAGCAGCACCCGGCGCTGGTCAGCGATGCGCGGTGCAGGGCAGCGGGTGCAGAGTGACCGCTTGCGTTCGAGGCGCTGCGGGTTCATGCGGCTCTCCTTTACAGCCCCTACTTTAGGGGAAAAGCCGACAACGCACCCCATGATCTGAGTGTTTTGGAGTGTTTTCTTCTCGGGGTCGCGCACGGCCACCGAGTCACCAGGAGCAGGCAGGCGGGAAGGAAAGTTGAGAGCGCTGCGGTGGGAGGAAGGGGAGCTGCTGCCAGGCTGGATCAGGACAGCGGTGACAGAGCCCAGAAGGGCCGGCAGGACAGGCACGGCGGTGTGAACTCCCCAGAGCCACCCCTTCCTTTGGTGTTTTCCAGGGTGTTTCACACGCTCAGGTTCATGACCGGAGCATTTGAAAGTGGCTCAGTGAATGGTGAAGTGGGATACTGGGACCAGTCATCATATAAAGAACACATAACAAAGCTGGTTCCTGGGCTGGAGAGTCCTGGAGCTTGCAGACGAATGGGAAGTTTTTAATTTCCCGACGAACTTCTCTTTCATTGTACATTTCAAACCGGTTAAGTCAATTTCCAGGTCTTTTCCCCGAAGTAGTTTTAAAAGCAAAGTCCTTGGAACTCTTTGCCATTTGTCTAAATTCTGAATGCATGTCTGAAGCATTTAATCATGTTTATTGTTTTCAGCCACTCAAACGGAATAAAAATTACTTATCGTTGACGAAGCTTATCTCGCAAGCTGTTTCACAGTATGTTTCCATTGCAAGACACAGCGCTGTGTTAAACTACTGATGACTGTATTGTTTATTGTTCTTTCATTCCCCACCCTCACCCCCCGTAACACCAGTATCAATCTGTTCCTTACTGCTATACTCAAAAATAAGGGAGGAGCAAGTTTTCTCCAGTTTGATATTTTCACTCGTAGCTGAGATTTATGTCTTTTATATTTGCTCTTAAGCTGTTTTTCATTCAGTGTGCTAAAGGCAACTGATGTATTAAAAAAGGAATCGAGGCATAAAGCTAAAAGGGACTTTCAAACTCCTGAGCTGAAACTGTGCATGGAATTAGTGCTGGATCCACAGCATTATTTATTTGTTTGTCCACATACATAACACCTTCCTGAAGGATAAGATTCCTTGCCCCTTTGTCATTACCATTTTATGTCATTACACAGCTATAATGCACTATTCACATTGGTTTAGAAATACACGTTTATTGTTTGGAGTGTTTTGATCTTGGACTGTACTTCATAGGTGATTTTGCTGCACTTTAACAGTGTCTCAATGCAGTGATGGAGGACACCATTTTTTTTGTAGGATTACCTTTGGGACCTTAGTGGCTGCACACATCAGTGGTTTCATCTTAGGAGGATTGAAATTGATTTTCTTTTTTTTTTTTTTTATCTCAGCCAGTGAAAGGCCCTGTGTATGTCCTTTGACCCATGGCCTCACATGATGAAGTGAAACCTGTAGTGGAGGATGTAGACTTGAAGTAGCTGCTACTAAAAAGTAGAGGTTATCAGAATGAACCCCTTGTCCTGATGATCAGCCTGTGTGATTCTTTGGGCAAGGCACAGTGTTTAAAATTTGCAGAATTTGTAAAACTGCTGCATATATGTATCAAAATAAATTTAAAGCATGAGCGCTGTGGTACTTTTTTGTCATACTTTTGATGAGTCCTTGCTCAAGCAAAGGAAGATTGACCATTCCTTCTCATCCATAGCAGCCCTTTGTCTCTAAAGTATTTTATATTTCAAATTTTTCAAGGTATTTGTGCTGAATTTAGCAATAGCCAAACTCAGTAACTAAGTATCACGGAGGTGGGAGAACCTCTATTTTTACAACCCTGTTTGAATTTTAAAGTGATAGCAAATACTAGCAAAGAGGGACATGATTTTCTAGATGTTATAGTTCAAATTAA
This sequence comes from Trochalopteron elliotii, assembly GCA_024734555.1. Lineage (NCBI taxonomy): Eukaryota > Metazoa > Chordata > Aves > Passeriformes > Leiothrichidae > Trochalopteron > Trochalopteron elliotii. The sequence continues at coordinate 975,795 of JANPWX010000451.1, read as the reverse complement.
CTTTCCCAGTCAATATTTAGTCAAGGTCTTGATGGTTAAAGTTAACTGTCCAAGTCAATGTTTAGTCAAGGTAATGACTTGGTTTTTATAAACACTACCCAAGCATTCTTGCAGAATTAATCAGAGTTGCTGGATCACAATACGTTTGCTCAGCCAATTACTTAGGAATAAAGCTGTGTTATTACTTGGTCTCTCATATGTCCTGTTCTGTTTGGTGTTTTTTCAGCAGTGCTTGCCTTCAGCCCTTCTGTGGCTTCATTCTTAGAGCACCAGCTCTGTCTTTAAGGCATTTTTTTTGCTTGGTGGTTTTGGGAGATTAAGGAAGTGCTGCACTAACCTGTTTTTATGGGTAGGAGGATGAGGTGTGGAGATGCGAGGTGCTGGCTCCCAGAAGGAAGTGCAACATGCAGTGCAAAGTCAATATTTATTTACATCCAAGGAAGTCTTCAGGAGCCTGTGCTGAGCAGCTCCTTGTGCAGTGCTCAGGAAGAGATGAGCACTTGGGATAATGCAGTCATTAACAATGTCTGAAAACCATTTTGGTGTCTGGTGATGAAATTGAGAATTGTTGGCATTGGTACTTTCAGTGAAAGATGGAAACATGTTGTGATCTGGGGAAGAACTGGAAATCTTTATTGTGATTCTTCATTTCTTGGCATCCCTTTTAATGGGATCTTCATTCTTCTTAAACACAGCACTTCAGTCTCTTAAACTGACACTAAAATCACAGTCTGGACTTCCATTGTACCAGTAGTTTTTTCTTTCTTTCTTTTTTTAAATTTTTTTTTATTGTACCACTTACAAATGCATTCCCTGCAATTACATGGGTATTAGAGTAGATATTCATTAGGATTTTACTAATCTGAACCTCAAGTGCTGTTCTGCAAATTTGCCAGCCTTTGTAAGGCAGTGCTTGACTTCATCAGCTGTACTGTTTTATTATGAGTATTTTGATACAGTAGAATGAAAAGCATATATTCTAAACCAAGTAATTAATCAGATTGAAACATTTTCATACTTTGATTTGTCACAAAGAGAGCCTGTAGCTCTATATTTTTCCCTTAACACTAGTTTTTGCCCAGTCTAACTGCAGCCAAATGACATTTCATGGTGGTGGTTTAAGAATTTCATCTATGAATCGGTCTTCCATTTCTGTTTCAAGGTAGCAGAATTGTCACAACTTAGAGGAGGTGAGTAAACCCAATACAGTGAGCTCCAGGGAAGGTACCTGCATCTGTGTGTTTAATCTTACACCGCTGTCAAACACATCTTTAAGTGTTCCAGGTGTAAGCAGTGTTTTGAATTCTTAACTTTGATTATTTAAGTGGCTCAGCCATGTGCACAAATCCTCTGTCAGAAGCCACCAGTGAGAGCCTTGCTGGTGACAGGGGTCTTGTGGTGGATCTCTCTCAAGGATCTCTCATACTGAAGAACCAGAGCAGAGCAAGACCTGTGAGCTTTTCATCTCTTAATCAATGTATTGCTTTTTGTGGAGTGAGAGTGAAGCCCATTCCCTGGGATGACCTGTGTGCTGTGTCCCCAGCTGTGGGGGCAGCAGCTGCCCAGCCCTTCAGACAGCTGCACGTCCTGACCAGCTCCATCCACAGCAGAGCAGCAGCCTTGCTGAAGGGCTGCTTGTCACATCTTGCTCTGGCTCAGTCCTCTGCTTAGATATGTGAAGCTGTTGACATGAACTTATGGCCCTTGGAGGCGTGAAGATTTCCTTCAGTTACTTAAGGAATCAGGGAGGGTGATGGCTGTGGGTGAGCTTTTGAAAATGCAGTGTTCCTGAGCAGAAGCCTGCTAGGGGAGCAGGCTCCAGGCACTTTCCAGACTGTGATCCTTTGCACTTTCCACAGAGAGTCATTCCATTACTCTTTGTTTAATGAGGATGCAGAGGTTACTTTTCTTAAGGATATTTTATCTTGTATATTTATTTTGTATCTTAATATATGTTTTATATTCTTATCTTAAGAATATTTTCGTAGGTTTTAGATATACAGAAGAAATTCCTCCCTGAAGAGAAGCTGTGGGTGCTCCATCCCTGGAAATGTCCAAGGCCAGGTTGGACAGGGCTTGGAGCAACCTGGAGTAGTGAAAGGTGTTCCTGTCCATGGCAAGGGGTAAAACTGGATGAGCTTTAAGCTCCCTCTCAACTCAAACCATTCTGTGATTTTATGATATGTACCACATAAAAACACAGGGCAGTTGCTGTTCTTTTCTGTATTTAATTTTGTATTTCTGTGGGTGTATATCTATCTATCTATCTATCTATCTATCTATCTATCTATCTATCTATCTATCTATCTATCTATCTATCAATCTAAAGATTCATTAGCTGCCCTTTTTACTAGATAAAGATTTCTCAAATCTCCAGGTATTGCCAAGCAGTTACACTGAGAGATTCCCCACCCCTCCCACCCTCAAATAATCATTGCTCTTGTGGGTAGAGGAGCATCAGTTTCTTGAGAGTCTTTGCAATTCCCTCAGCCTGAAGGCAAATGAATAGAAATTTAGTGGACCACCTAGTTCTTCACTCAAAATTCTCCAAAGAGGAGTCTGACCTAATTTATATTGTATTGGATCAAATAATCCTATCATGCATGTGTGCTTGCTGTTTTGTTTTCTTCTAGCAGGCATATTGCTGTCTTGCAGAAGCTTCACATTTAGATGTTAGGCAATGTCCCTGTGGTTTTGGGAGGTGCTTTTCCTCAGTGAGTACTTACTGGAAAATTTCATTTAGAGGACACTTGTAAAGAGGAAAACAATCAAGACAGAATACTAAGGCTGCTAGAATTATTCATACCTGAATGTGAATGTAATGTTGTTTAATACTGAGGCTAATCAAGAGTCCTCTAATACAAAGTCTCCTAATTATTACTAAATAATGGAACCTCCCCAAAACGCTTTTTGTAGGAAAAATGCAGTGTAAATTTCTCTGTCATCACAAATCCCTGTGACAGGGATTCTGTTGGGGTTTGATGTGGGTGATTGTAGGGTTGCTGAGGTGTTTGCATGTGTTGAAGCTGACTGGAAGCTGATCATCATCCAGGCACTGCACTTGTGGCCTCTTAAAGCAATTGCAGGTGTGCAAAACCCTTTTCTGGTGTTATTCTGTAGAGGGTAGCACCCATCAGTGTGTCTGTCCCAAGATATACTCCAAAACTTACCAATCCATCTGTCTGCCTTCATGTTTTGGAAAAGAACTGTCTAAACCTGCACAGGTTTATTCTTGGGAAGCTTAGCAAAGTTTTGAGTCTGTAGAATTTCAAGATCATACCAGCAGTTACCTGAAAACAGTTCTTTGCTCTTGAATTTCTTGAAGAACTTGGATTACTGGGAATCCAGTTGATGCAATACCCATTTCATAGTTTCCCTTTTACATAAATGTCTTCTACCCTCCTGACAGAGCAGTTACTTTGAGAACAGGAGGCATCAATATTGGTTGTTTCTTGACCTAAAGGATTATAATTTTTTTTCAGAAGTTGAAGTAACTGAGGGGAAAATTCTGAGTGGTCTTTCTTTACACCATTAAAAAAGCTGAATTTCTGTTCCTGGTTGCTTGAGATGCAGCTCAATAAACTATGCTAAAACAGCAAAGAAAAAGAGCACTTCAACTTGTTTAACCTTTCCACGACCTGTCAGTCTCTGCCTGAGACTGGCCAGAACACTTCTATTGGCATGTGCTTTTTGCCAGATTAACATGGATTAGGTCACTTGAATTGTCCCCTCATTGAGTTCATACCTTTCCTTTAATCCTCTCTCATAGTATCTGTCAGGATTGATGGAGGGAAATAAAAGTTTTTCCTGTATTTGGGATATTTTCAACAAATAGTTAGCATGAAGAATTTGTTTTACCTTTTTGGATTTCCTTGTGTAACCTTTACAAACCAAATACTTCTTAACCTCTCGTGTTTTGTTAGGGGCTGTGGTGGAGTAGGAGACTGATTTCCTGATCCTGAGGTCAGTGATGATGGGCCCACTGATAACTGGGTGCTGCACGGGATTCCAGGCTTAGGAATTCCCAAGCAGCTACATAGTTAAGCCAAGCATAAAAGTAATTAGGGAAAAAAGGAAATTACTTCTAAATTTTAACGTCGCACAGCTGATATTCAGGAAATTGTACTGCTCTTCAGTTGATCCACAGTCAGTGCAGCAAGTATTTTATTAATATTTCAAGTTTCCCTATCATTCCTTTATGTAAAAAAATACACACTTAATTTAGTTTTATTGTTACTGCCTCTTATGTCAGTTTTCTTCTAACTCCAAGGCTGATTAGAAAATTCAGACCTTTTAATGGCAAGATTAGATGACCTGTTAGATGTTCATGTCTGAACTTTTAGCAGCTATTCCACAGATATCAAGGGTTTTCCCAGCAGGTGGATTTCCCCCCTGCTTTTTAAACATAATAAAAGTTTTCCCATTCTAGGATTTAATTTCTGTGAACCTGCATATATTTGAAAATGTGTTTGTTGTGCCACAGTGACACTGACAGTGTCACTTGGAAATGTTGTGGCCCCTGTTTGTGGCTTTAAAGCACCTGGCAGTTGTTTGCAATAAAGACTCCCCTTTTTAATTGCACTATAATTAATACAAAACAAATCAACAGGAAGTGCTACTTCACACAGCGTGTTGGCAGTTAGCTCAAGTTTAAAAAAGAGTAAAAAAAAAACCCACAAACCCATCAGTGAATTTAATAAAGATTATTTTATGAATGGGGTTTTTCTTTGTGACTGCTGAAGTAATCAAATCTCACATTATGGCTTCAGGACAGTTTTCCACCCACCATCCCTGTGTGATAGTTTTTATATATTCTGACCCATTTTTTCTTCTTTCTGAAAACAAGAGAAATAAAATGTTTGAGAAGTCCTAAAGAGGATAGCAAATTGAATTGACCACTTACTGTTCCTGGCACTCAAATTTTATGGTCCTCACCTCCCTAGTGATGGAGTGAGCTATTCACCAGCACTGCGTGAGAGTTGCAGCTGATGAAATTTGGTAAAGTTCTTTCAAATCCGAGCCACTACACTGATTTACGTCACATGAGGGCTTGTCCCCTGTTGCTATGTTACATTTGTAGCAAATGCTAATTGAATTTGGTGCATACAGATCCTCAGAGAAAAGTGAGAATTGTTGCTGAGTGAATCCCACTGTGCCAGGCTTCAGTTTCTGGCTTTCAGTGCAGGATGCTCCCGGAGAAAACATGAAATCTTCTTTATGCTGTCAAACAACACCAGAAAAATAACTCTGCCACATCCTCAAAACAGGTCTGAGACTTCAGCACTGCTGAGTTTGGGCTTCAAAAAGAACAGCAAGTGATTTTCATAAGGGTGCTCTGTTTTAGCTCTTCATTTTCTTCATGGCAGGACTGTTGGTCCAACAAACTACCTGTATGTGGGTGTCCCTTTTGAATGTAGAGTTTCTCATGTTTCATTCTTGCATAATTTGTTCTGTTGGATTCTCAGATGAGGCGAAGAGATGGCAGAGGGAGGTCTGGTCTCTCCAAGGGATGTTTCTGTGCCTCACCAGTCCTTGGAGAAGCAGCTGAGTTTGTTAACTTAGACACGATGCCCAGTACTGACAGCTGAAATTTAGGTGAGAAGAATCCTGTTCTCAGTCACTGGACTCGAGCTGCTTTTTTTTTCCAGGGAGCAGAAATCCAGGGGAGCAGATCATGAGGCTCAAACTTCAAAATATTGCTCAGGCTGTGTAGAGAAGTAACTCTGTTCTTTATTGCAAAGATCATCTCTAGTTCAAAGAACAGACTGCAAGTGACCCGTACACACTGTGGGTGGCTGATTCTGCTAATCAGTGTTTTTAGATGGAGCTTTTGGGTGGAGATGGGAAGGAGGACAGTGGCAAGAAGGGAAATTGTACAGGTAGAGTCATTTGTCTTGTGCATCTGGGAGCACAGGAATAAATTTTCCTGATGAATAGACAGTTGGTTTTCTTCTTTGTGGCTGAAGGTGTGTACATAATTGCAATGCAGCCAATGAGTAAAGCAGGTATAACACCAATTTTAATGTCTGTATTGGATTACCTCTAAGACTTATTTTCATTCTGGTGGACTAGAATTATCTTTTGCTGCTTCACAGTGATTGTTTATTAAATAATTTATTAAGGAGACGTATTTTGAAGTTGAATGATAGTGAATATATCTTGTTTTCATAGGTGCACGTCTTTTCATGAGAAAGACTGACACTGGATTTTTCCAAGACAATCTAAGGTTTAATTTGTTACAAGAAATAGGCATCCAGAAACCACCAAGAATTGTGCTAGTTCAGTGTATGTCTGGTTTCTTCTCCAAAAAACCACTCTGGAGATCAATGTAGGTTCACTGTTATGTATTCAAACAATGCTGGAAAAAACCAAAATAACTGAAATAAGGATGTCTGAAGGATTCCTTCCTACTTGGGGCATGAACGTTGCAGGTCTTAGGTGAAAATTTTCAACTCAAGGCAAAGTTACAGTCAGCAGGAATAGAAGTAGTTCATGAGAGCTCTGTAATTTCAGCATTAATACAGCATGAAAAAGTTCAGCCTAGAGTTCCAGGAGATTGTTGAAGAGGTTTGGTCACTACTGGCACAGTTCTGTTGGACTGCATCTTTATCATTCCAGGATCACTGCATGAGATAAAATGCAGACATGACAACATCTTGTGTATTAATCTTGCTGAGTCCTAATTGTTCCAGCAATTGCTTCCTGTAAGAAGTTGGCTGCACTGGGTACCTTGGGGAGAGCAGAGTGCTAAATAGAATGAATTGTGTATTCAGATGTACTTTAGCTTGTACTTTACTTGCAAAAATAGGAGAAAATCTTGTCTGCCTGTCTTGAAAGTAAAGGGGATAATGTCTGGAGGAACAGTTCCAATGCTTGACAATTAATAATAGCACTTTGAAAAGAAGCTTTTAGCAGAAGGCGAGCACATAGGTTACAGAGTAGTACAGAGAACAATGTAATTTTTGTGCTAATATGTTGAGATCAAATAACTCATTAATAGGAGAATAATTTATAAGGATGATGCAAGTAGGAGAGTAAAGTTCTTCTAAATATTAATCTACTGCATATATTATTTATTGTTGTAATAAAAGGTTGAGGAGTAGACAAGGGAGACTGAAATGCCTTGCAACTTCTAACAGAGTTCACAATGTGCTTTTTTAAAGGAAATTTCCTTTAAATAAAAGATGCTGGCTTAACCTTTTGGCGAGGTAGTGGTGATAACTTGCGAAGTTTCTAAATGTGCATCTCTGTGCAGTTAGGTGAGAGGGAAACTTCTGAACCAAGGTTCTCTTCTGCAGGCTGAACAATCCCAAGTCTCTCAGCCTTTCCTCCCAGCAGAGCTGCTCCATCCCTCTCATCACCCTGGTGCCTCCTCTGGACTGACTCCTACAGCACCACATCCTTCCTGAGCTGTGTAGCACTCCTGGGAAGAGAAATCCTGAGTTTTGGCACCTGTGAAAGAATGTTACGACCCTCCCACCTCAAATCTCACATTCCAAAGGTTGGCTTTTTGAAGCAGCCTATTCCCTTTCATGGTTAGAGCCTTAGGAGCTATACAGTGTACCCAAAATTTCAAAAATACAATGGGAAAAGCAGCTCAGGGAAGAGCCAGAAGAGAAACAGCTGCTGTTACAGGTACAATGTGTTACTACCCACAGCCTCCCTCCCTTTTATCCACTGAATAATTTTATATTTAACAGCAACTTGTGAAACATTCTAATGATGTGTTAATAAACTGGAGTGGGATACATTTTAATTGTTTTTTTTCAAAGGTTTTTTATCTGTTGGCCTACTTCTTCAGGAGTGTGAGGAGATGATTAGGTTATGTATTCTATTTCTGAACACTCTTTTTGTAGTACAAAGCCTCGCGTGCTTCTGTCATTCCAAAACCTGACGTGACTCTGAATCCCCCCCTGTGATAATTCTGACTGATCACTGAGGCTTTTAAGGCACTGATACCACCTGTAGAGGAATTCTTAGCATGTGACAGCAATGTATCTTGCTCATTTTGGAGAAGTGGAGTTCACACATGTTCACGAAGATTTGTAAAACAGCTCCTTGTAAATTTTTGCAGTGACTGGAAGTCAGACTGTGTGCAATGGAGAATTCAGCCTTCTTTATATTCTGTGAAAGCTTTTGCATGTGTTTCTTGTTCTTGTGTGATATTCTGGCACCTGATGATGTTTAAAAGATCACTGCCACTTTTCAGTGCATAGTATTGGGTAGAAAATGGTTCTAATGATGTTTTTCCTGGAGTTAGTCAGAGATGATGTTCCTGCCATTAGATAATCTTCATATATTACTGTTGATATGCATGTAGGAATGTGTTGTGCCTAATGTAAATAAAATGTTGCCTGGCTTTAGTTTTTAGTAAACCAAATGTTTTTCAGCTCTGGTTTAGTGTTTTGCACTGCTGTTGTGTAGTTTTAAATCTCACAGGAATTCTGTACCCCAGGGATCCACTTTTTCTCGTGCCCAAGTGAGCAGTAAAAAAGCTTTTGCCCTGCATAGAAACCTGTAAGTTCTGCATGTGCTTCCAACTTCAATGTCTGCATCTCTCTTGGACTTTGATAGAAAATGTAGCACTACTTTCTGAAATGGCCATCAGAGCTTCCTAATGAGACACTTGGATTTTTTTTTCTCCTTTGACAGAATTAAATGTTACCTATTAACCATAATGCTTAAATTGATGAAGTGTAAAACTAGTAAAATGGGTTACAGGGAAAGGAAGTGAAAATATTATGAACCATATGCCCTAATTCATGTCTTCTTAGAAAATTCATCTAATGAAATTAAGTATTTGGAATAATTCAGTGTATGATATTCAACAAGAAGTAGAGCAGTAATGGTAGGATGATCTTGCTTTTAATGTAGTCAGGGAGATACAACTCCCTTTCTGGGGAGGAGCATCAGATCCTATTCTGTTGAGATCCACGTGCATCATCAAGACCAGGTTTTCTTTTCCTGTGGACCTACACTATTCTGTTTAATTGAGTAGCTGTGACAGCAGCTTCTGCTGTGTTCTTTGTGACTTTAAACAGAGGCAAATGAGATGCCAGCTCTTCGTGTGAGTTCTTAATCCCAGTTTCCTGGTCCCTCTCCTTTCCTCCTATCTCATAAATGATTGTCTCCATCCACTCTTAAGCTCCCCCTCCCATGGAGCTGTTTTTACATCTTGACTCCCAGACTGAACCTCCCAAGTCCTCCATTATTAAACAGCTCTCACCAATTCTTCTCTTCTGCTTCTTGTGATACAAGACTTCATGTCAGAGCCAATCCCTTTTTTCCCTGCTCTGACTCTTTGGTTTTATGCATTCCAGCTCAGCAGCGTGCTGGGTGCCTTGATGGAAAGATGAACCTCTTGCTGTCACTTCCACTGTTCTGTGTAATTTCAGTTCAAAGCAGTAATTAAAGAAATAGTCCGTTTTCCTGGATAATGTTTATAGGAATGTGAATGCACATTATAGTTCCTTCTGGAGGCTGCAGGAAGGGTGATACATAGAGGGATTTTCGTATAAAGGAGTAATCATAGACAAATGTAAAAATCTCATTTTTTTCAGTTGTTCTGGGCTTGGGATTTTTGGTTTGTGGCTTTTTTTTTTTTTTTTTTGGTCTGTTGGCTTTTTTTCTTTCCTTTTTGGGGGGGGCGGGGCAGGGGTGTGTTGTTGTTGGGTTTTTTTTTAGTGTTAGCAAGAAAACCAGATCTGTGATATGAAGACCAAATCCTACTCCCAGCTGCAAAACTCAGCAAACTTTTCAGGTGTACGTTTGTAATGATTATTTAACGTGCTCAAAACACAGTATTTCCCTACAGTCTAAATTTTGGAAGTGATTCAACCCATTCATCCCTCACATCCTGAAAATCACCCCAAAGCAGATACACTTGAGGTGTAGAATTGTAGCCTGAATGGTTAAAAATCTGGCAAAGTTGCAAAGTGATTAAAGGGAGTGAGAAGTGTCAGCCAACCTTATCCACAGGTGGTGCTTCCTGCCCTGGCTTTGAGTAGAGAAAATTTAAATAAGTAACTGATTTAAAAGGAATTATGTTACTGTTGATAGCTACATCATAAATAAACTGCCCAGAATTTTTGGTGAAATTTTAGACCTTGAGGCCAAAGGTGTAGGAGGTAACTGGAAGAGTGGATTTTGTGCAGATTATGTACTCACTGAGGTACTGTGGGACTGGTTGGTTTAATCAATATAAGATGTGCTATATCTGAGGACTCCTGTGAGTCAGAGCATGAGGGTCATTGATACCAAGAATTCTCTTGACTCATGTTGATGGGGGAGAGAAGAATTTGAACTACACTGGTGTTTGGCTCCTTATCTTTCTCAGGATAATCGTGTTGTGTTTAATGGCTGAACATGTCTGAAGCATTTTGTTCTGGTAAACGAGTTTGGGATGTGGTTTTGGAATTCAGGGGGAGGAAGATGTATAAATACAACCAATATTACTCTTCTTGGGCCCTTACTAGAGAATTCAAGGCATGCAAATGCTACGTCAGGGAGTGGAAATGTCATCCTTCAAAGACACAGGAAATGCAAGGACTGTGATAAAAGTGTTGTGCACTTTGAGCTGAGTTACAAAGAAAGCTTGTAGTTCATGGAATTATATCCATGAGTCTTTTAATATACTCAGGCTGTTCTTTATTTCCTATGGAGTGTTGAAGAATTCGTTTCCCTGGAGGTGACTGAAGTAAGGCTGCAAAAATCCTACCTGATCTTTAATAATCCTTCACACGCATGGTAATACTCCAGAATTGTACTATCATTGGATAATTTACACTTAAATCCTTTCATCTCTGTGCTCCCACCTTCAGAAAAAAGGTTCTGGGGAGCCAGGGATTGCACACTTGAAATACCTTGGCCTTGTTGCCAGTTCAGTCTCACCTGCTTACACTGATTTATTGTGATTTTTTTTTTTTTCCAGAGGGCAAGACTGAAAAATACATTTCTCCCATTATAGTTAATAGATTCAGGAAGTAATTTGCAGATCAGGAAACAATGGATCTCATATAATAAAAGCACTGCCTAGGTAATTCATAAGGAAGATAAACTTGTATTGTTAAGCTTGCACATTTCACTCTTACTTGTAGGCCATGTATTGCTCTCCTGTGCTTTCCACCATTAAGCAGCAACGTTATTGCATTAGTAAAAAAGCACTGCTGCTTTGACTGGCTTTCAGAACCACACACAGAATCAGATCGTGCATTTTACTGAATTATGAAGGGCTGTGTTATTTGTTTATAACTGCTCACTTAGTTATTGCTCTCAGGGCTCCGTGTTACAATTTAATCACTTCCCTGCATCTCACAGGCTGGCGTGAGGCAGCGGAGGGGACAAAGCAGAGTGACTGGCAGCTAAGTGTTTCAATCAGTCAGGACACTGATTTATTTCTGTGAGGAGGAGTGTAAAGGAAATGAGAGTGGCTGTTTTTTGTAAGTGATGCGCTGAGTAGTCATCAGTTGAACACTGGAGGTCACACATAAACACTGAAATCTTGAGAAAGGAAAAGAAAAAAAAAAAACCAGCCCACAGGAGTGTGTCTTATCATCCTCACTGCACACAGGCTTTGATGCTCAGCATGTCCTGGAAAGGCAGCACAAAGGATGAGTCTGGAATCCTTCCACTTACAGGGTTTTCCTCACAAAAGAAGGGGTATGAAGCATTAAAAGGCAGGGTGTAAGGAATGCTTGGTTGTCTAGTTACTATACACACCTGTATTCAGGATTCTGGCATTGCACAATGTTTAAACTGGACCCAAAGAATTGGAATAGGGCACATGGTGTAAATATCTGTGCAAATGCATCCCTTTTGGAGTTAAAAATATAATTTAACTTGAGCAAAAATAGGACTAAAAACATTGGTGGAATATTATATCTGTGCTTTAAAAATACTCATAAGTGTGCCTGAGATAGGAACAGATACATTAAAGTTTTCATTGCCTACTTTGAGGCATTAGAAATAATGTAATTTTATGTCCTCCTTTTAAGTGCTGGTTTTAATCTGAAAAAAAAATTCTTTTTAGATAGTCAAAACAATAAATATTCTATAGCAAACCTGACACTATTTGATGGTGTTTACAGGAGACAGAAAATTCAACTAAAGTTTTTTGCTAACGGTGTATCATTCCTTCTGTATTCCGTCTGAACTCATACAGATACAAAATCCAGAGGAAGCCAGCAGAGAGTTTTGAAGGAAATTAGGTCTTTCTAAGATTTTAAACCTCCAGAGCCCACTGAAAATCTGTGCTGAACAATCACTGCTTTTATGGCAAGGAAGATACCTTGGCTATCAGGAGACTGCTTTAGTGGGGTATTCCCTAGAAAGCCTCCTCTAGCCTAGCCTAGATTTCATCATCTTTTTGCTAACCTAAATCCTGAGGTTGTCAAACACTTTCATAAAGTGTATGCACTAAAATTTGATGAAAATGTGGCTACATAGAGAAAGAACTACTTTAGGAGAAGCTTTTAGTGCTGACAATAGAGAAACTTTTTACTGTCTCATGAAAAACTGAAATTCTTGACTGGAGGGAGGGAAAGGGAGACTTGCCTTTTGGTCAGAGGAGAAATCTCTGGGCTTGCTGCTAAATGCACTCAGGGGAAGTGGAGGTATCTGCAGTATAAAATAACAAAATATAAAAGCAGCCCATGCTATTGCAGAGACTAGATAGGATAAGCCCCACTTTTTGATTACACTGGTTTCTGGATGGTTTATGCATCCAGATGAATTGATATTTCTTTTGATGGTGTCCATTAAGACACAGATTTCTGAGGCCCGTTTTTTTTGTCTCTTTCACAGGGGAAGTGTATGATATGTTGATAGATGTATGATCATGATAGTTTTGGAAGATGAAGGAGAAGAGAAAATGTGCTGTGGGCAGGAAACAGCTACTTCAGCATTTCTTTTCCCTCCTGTCTTTTTTCCCTGAGCTAACAGTACATTCAGCCTGAATACAGATCTATTCTTAATGTGTTCAACTGCATTATTTAGCCCACCACTGCAAGCCAAATTGTTATCCGTGGAGATGGAATTGCTAAGTTGATTTAATGGAGCTTTGTTAATCTGGAATTTCATTTCTATCTTGTCTTGGCTGTGTCCATTGTCGCTTCCTTGTGTTTAGAATGTGTGATTTTGTCCAAAAGGCACAAATTTACACTAAGAGCAGCTCTTTAGCTCCTGGATACCTGCAAGAAGGCTGTCGAGGAGACTCTTGTCTTGTGAGAAGCACTTAAAACTTGCTATTAAGTCCTGTAGTGCCTCCGTTTGCAGCACATCGATCCTTTGGAAGTGAAGCCCTGAAGGAGCAAATCTCTGTTGTGCTTCGTGGCTGTGAGTAATTACTGAGAAGCACAGAAAAGAAAACCTGAGTGGTTTATTCCTAACCTGCTTAAGTGGCTGCATTCCTGGCTCCTGCATGGTTGGAATGGGAACCACCAGTTGAAAACACGGCCAGCCGCTGGCTGGAAAGATCTGCAGTGATTATAAAAACAGAGATAGAGAGAGAGAGGGAGATATCAAATTGTCCCCTGGAAGGATATGGATAAGGATTACATAAAAGAGGGAATTTGCAAGCCTGGAATGTGTTTTTCCCTACAGTATCTATTTCCATTTTCTGTGAAATGGCTTTCAATATTTAGGTTATTTCACATTTTGTTATAATCTCTTGGATGGAGATCAGATAGGAGATTTACGGTCTGAAAACAGGTTGAAATGGTTCTTGATGGTGTCAGGAATAAATAAATAATAAAACATGGTTTTAGCAGCTGATATGGTGCAGATGAGTGGATAATACAAATAATAACATTTATTATCTCTATTGCTATCCCATTCCCCAGAACTGTGGAGGTGAATTGGAGCCCTCCTTGCCTTTATTTTCCCCCATGTTCCTGGGCACTGTATCAAACAGGAAAACCCCCCCAAATTGTGTTTCAGAATGCTTGATAGAAACTTGCAGTTTTCTGAAGAGGAAATAGCAGAGTGATGTGACTCTGGTTATGAGCTAGTCAGTGGTGTCACTGGTCAAATATCAACATCTTCTACCTCTTTCTCCCTCATTCATTCAACAAATGACATATTCAAGGTGAAATTTTAACAACAAATAATTGGCTTTGGAGGAGTCTGTGTGGCCCAGGTTTGGGAGGGCACTTGGACCTGCCCCTGAAGATAGTTTTTTTTTGACAGCAGTGTGTGCTGATACAGATAGAAATGGGATGAGTACAAGTTATTAGTGGTTTAAGAATATTATGTGTGATAAAATTACAACCTCTCAGCTGTCCCACTTTGCTCAAGCAGTGCACCCAGTAATCCTTTCCAGATTGTTTTTCCTGAGGCCTGATCTGATGCAATAGCAAATAAACTTTGGCTGCTGAGCAGAATAACCCTCTCACCTTGCTTGAGTGGGACTTACATGAGCACTTAGACTTTCTCTAACAGACTTTTTGCCAGGATCAGGCTTCTGTTTGCAGGATTTGGTATTGCACTTCTTAATGGAAAAGGAAAAAGTTCTGTTACCTGTGAAATCTTGAGCATTTAAGGCTTTCCTCTCTCTAACAACTTTCTAGTTTTCCTTTGTTTCTCCATAGAGTCTTTTCTTTCCCAAATTACTGTGTCTCCTCAGAGCAATCTTCACCTAAAAGTGAGGACAGATTTGCACCATGAGCAGTTCAGTGTCTTGAAGCTGAGATTTGTGTTAGGGAAAACATGATGTGATGCAAGGAGAAAAGGTGGTCTTGCCCAGATTCCCATGTTTGTGTGTAATTAATGTATTTCTTTCCTGTTAGTTTCAAAGGATTTCTTTCTAGTCAGGAGTTAAATGGACTCATTCAGTGTTTATATTTTTGCAAATGATCATTGTGTCACTCGGGTTGAAACATTAAAGAAAAAAAGGCAGATATTTTACATGCCTTTGAGTATTGAAGTGATTACAATTACCTACATAAAAGCAGTTGCTTTATTAGTTAATTAACTTGGAGAAAAATGTCTAGTGACCCTCTGAAGAAATATCAATAACTGAAACATTAATTATGTAAATAAGATCTGCCTTTACTGTTCATTATTCATCGTTTAACATGAAAATTGCCTTTTAAAATAAATGCTTCATTCATATATTTCAATAAATGTCTAGTCTGCCTAGCTTGTCACTTGGATCTAGATTTTGAGTCAAAAACTGTAGTGACAGGAGTACAGACCTTGGGACACTTCCTTTGAGCCACCAACACCCAGTCCCTGCTTGCTGGGCTGGCGTTTTTTGGAGGATGGGCTCTCTGAGGCAGCAAATCCCCTTTGGGAATGAGTTCTTGCAAAATTCTTGTCTGGAGAGACACAGTTGCTGTGTTTCATGTGTGAAGAAGGGGAGGAAAGAGGCAGCAAAATACTTGCAGAGCTTTTGTGACTTTCCCATGGTTTCAGAAGGGAGGCTGCAGGACCAGCCCAGCTCCAAGCCCTGTTGAGTTGTGGAATTGAGTTTTTCTCTCAGTCAGAGGCAGCAGTACCGAGGCAAACAAATACCACAAGGAAAACAAGGTTAGCCCACACGTTTGGTAACTGTGATCTTGTACACTCAGTAAACTTGCTGGTCCTTTTTACATTGGGAGGATGTGACTGAATGCCTCCTGGCAAGTGCTGCAGGTGATTTCATACAGGTTATGAGAATCCTTTCCTTGTAAAGAGCTCTGCCTTTTTGTTTTCTAAAGTTTCACCGAGTGAGCGTGTTAGCAAATGCTGATGAAGGATTCCTGGAGGGCTTTATTCCTTTTCACATCCCTAAAGACAACACACAAAGGTTTCCAGGGTTACTTTTTGCTCAGGTGTCTGTGAGTGCACCTGTAAGAGGAGGGAGGGGAAGATCTGCGTTTCTTTCTCGTAATCTCAAAGGCTGTGCTGCACGTAATCTTGAATGTGCAGACAAAATACAGTAGCTGTGCAGTCCCAGAAAATCCTTTACACTCCACTCCCTGAAGAGCACCTGCTTATGAGCATAAGACGTTCAGATTCCCTTTTTTTAATGCCTCAGAACTCTCTTTGCCCATAGCAGGAAGGGCTGATGAAGAAATATGTGCGTGCCCCCCCCTTTCCCCTTGTAGTGTGATGGATTGTGGAAGTCCTGATTGAAAATTCTAATCACAGCCTTGCAGTCCTTCAGATCACAACCCCTGACAGTTGATTCACTCCTTTTCATGCCTGCTGCCTCTGACTGCTCCTGGTGCCTCGTCTGCATGAGTCTATCATTAGCACACAAAGCATGATGGATTGGCCAGGGGTACCTCTGTCCTCAGAACCTGGGAAATGCTTCTCTTTCAGAATCAAAGAACCTGTGTGTGACATCGTCATGAATGAGAGAGGAAAGTAGTGCAATATTGGAGGTGCCTGTTTGCTGCCACTGTTTAGAGGGGAAATTGATGCATTATGGGCACTCTAAGTACCTGGCCTGTGTGTTTGGGGTTTGGCTCCTCACTGGGAATGATGCAGAAAATCATGGATGTGCAGCAGTGCAGGAGCTGAGCCTGGCAGGTGCACAGCAGTTGTAAGGGTTTTTGGAAATGAGGGCTGTAAACACTTCCAAAATTCTACTTAAAGTTCAGCCTGGTAATGAAATAATTTAACTTTCAGTGAAATCTGATGGCCAAGATGATTACAAACAATGGCTTTTGCGGGCTCAGTTCACTTTGGTGGATTCTCTTCTACAGACCCTTGCAACAGGAAACTTCTGCAAATGTTTGCATCTTGCAAATGCTTTTATTCGTCTGTGTGACTTGGCATTTAATGTTTCAGTGAACAAGACAGTTAAGTTTTGGCTCCAGTGAAAGATTGATAGGAACAATTTTCGAATGTGGTATCACAACAAAGTGAAAATATGTCATGTTCAAATACTGAGCTCTGATGCGTCATGTGGTCTTGTAATAAATGAAGTAGCACTACCAACCTGACAGATGTGCAAGAAAACGGTTTTAAATTTATGATGATTAATTTTCAAGATGAACTGCAATGAAAAAAATGGTTAGTAGATACTTAAAGAAGGTAAGGGGAAGCAGCTTTCTGAAATGACAACAGGCAGGTAATGATAAAGCTGCCTTCGCTTTTATGTTTTGCTTTCTAAAATGTTAGCAATGGGAAAATTCATATTCTGCAGCTGGCGTTAACAGCTACTCATGCAAGTGTAACATCACACAGAAATTCCACTTCTTGGATTTGTGCTACTGTTTCGTGCTGCTTGTCTTGGGAGTAGGAGTAATTCAAAGCAGAGCTGAAGGGTTTCTACCTGGTGATTCTTTCAGAGCCATCAAAATAAAACAGTACTGAACTTAGTGAGAAAACAGAAGTAGCTTGATAGTACCTTGAAAGAAAACCAAACATTTCTGAAACTCAGCGTGTTCGTTCATTTTGAGGATTTGCCACTTGAACATTGACTTCATTTTGCACTAGGCTAATTAAATGTAAATGATATTGTTTGTAAAGTATAAACTGATTCAGTTAAGCATTGTTAGGTAATTTCAGGCTAAAAACAGCCTTTGACAGCCTTTAGTGAAATCATCTCCTGCCAAATGCAAGAAGAAAAATAGTGCCCATCCCTAGCAGCAATATTTTTTAATTTCAATTATTTTTCCATTATTTCAAGGAACTGTGTCCCACTGAGGCCAAAACTGAGCTTTCCAGTTGGGAATGGAGAAAAACAGCCTCAGAAAGAATGTGGGCTGTACTTTTTTCTGGAGTTCAGCAGGGGGGAAAAAAAAGTCTTAAGTGTCAGTGTCATGTTATTTTGAAACAAACAAAATGCAAAACAAAAGGAGATGTTTTGTTTGTCATTAGCACTATAAGTTTTTACATGGGAATGTTTTAGTTTGACAGGTTATGTGGGAAACCCCAACGATTGTCTGCCAGCTGTTTTTTTCAGGCACTGTGAGAACAGCTGGTTTGTAGCATCTCCTCATGTCTGACCTTCCTCATCTTCACCAGTGCTCCCTCTTCTCTGTGGAGCATACTTGATGGTTCTAGAATTTTCCCTTATTATTTGAGGGAAATGGTAATCATTATAATTATTTGGGACAGTGGTTGTTTCACTCAAAGGCAGTATTTTATCTGTGGATTGCAGCTGAAGTTCACTTAATAGAAAGTGAAAATTCTAGAAGCCATTTTGGCTGTCTGAAGACAGATCTGACTGCACGTGCCCATTTTATTTCTGCAGAAATGCTTGTCAAAACAAGGTCTCTGCTGGTCCCTATCAGGTCTGTGTCTCACTGTGCCCAGAGGAAAGAAAAAAACAAAATGTCTGAAGAGCTTAAGGATCCAAATATAAAATTAGTATAATAAGTATAAAAATGTCAGAACAGATGAGGTGTATCTTGAGATGTACAGTATATTGTGCTTGCTGCCTTTAGTGCACTTTGTAATGGCTTTCATACAAGTTGCTTTGGCCTTTAGTCTACATTATCTGGAATTGTTTTTATCCACTGAGATCTTCAAAGAATAGCCAAGATCATGCTGAAACTTAATGTCTTTACCTCCAGCTAATGCCAGTGTCTATGCTGGAGGGAAAAAAACTTTATTTAGCAGATGGTTGTGAATGCTCTGTTCCTGCTGTGGAATCACCAGTTGTCCATTGAAAATTCACTTCTACCAAAACTGGAATTTTTCCCAATCTTACTGTGTTTTAGAATACTCTGGGACACTTTCATGATCAGCACTGATCAGTTGTACTGTGGCATTTACAGGTGGATAGAATTCAAAGTTTCTTAAGCACAGATATTCTCAAGCATTGGTGTGTCACGTGCATGTGTTGTTCCGTGATTCTGAGGAATGTATTCATTGCTTCCAATGACAATTGCATTGTCTCTCTTTTGCAGTTTCTGACAAGTTTAGCTTTCAAATAACCTGTGGTTATTTACCATCTGAGCTGGTGAGGCTTCCTAAGTTTTGGAGGTTAATTCAGGGAACATTTGAGTTGTACTTCCTATCTAAGAAGTTCCAGTTAGGGTGGGCTGTGTTTTATTTAAAAGGGTGTAAAGCTTCATTATTGTGTAAGGATTTATATTGTCTGTAGTTATACACAAGATCTAATGGTCTAAAGGCATGAGAAAAGTAGTTTTGTTTTTAAAGATAATACATTTTTCAGTTCTGTGTTTTGTCAGTGTTAACTTAGGTTTTCTGATCTGTTTAATTCAGTGAATTCCATCTTTCATTTCATCAGAGAAGATTTCATGAAATGACTATAAAGGCATATCCAAATTGCTCTCCATTACCCTGGAGAGCTGCAGTTCTGGCCCTTGTAGCTGTACCCAAATGCACTTTAATCCAGGCAGCAGGAGTGGTGCTGCTGTGCCAACTGTGCCAGTTCTGCTTCCACGGCCACTGCCCAAGCCTGCCCAGCACTGCCAGGGCTCACTTTGCCCAGCCTGGTCCTGCCTGGTTTGAGCTCTGACTTAGTTCTATTCATTATTCAGAATTCCTGTTTCCTAGATTCAGGTGTAAATTTACCTAAACAGACAGTGTGGATTGTTTTGTAAAATTTTTACATTTCCTCACCTCCTTTGCTTGTGGAAAAAAGGCTTCTTGCTTACAAAATATTTACAATTAATTGTGCAAGTATGTAACTTCTTCATAGAAAATACTCATAAAACCGGGTTGATATTTGAGATTACCACTCTGAATCCTGTCAAGAGGTACCTAAATTACATCCACCACAGTGAATAACATTTTGACATTTACAGATGGGCCTTTGACTTTACAGTTTGTCAGATGTGACCTGTGTATCCTCGGCTGTAAATACCTGGAATGTGGAGGATGAAGCTGGAATCTGTCTCTGCATGCAAAGTTTTGCTTTTCAATTTCACTATAAATAATTTTCATACCTTAAGATAGTTCCCCATGTGTTATGTGAGTTGCCACTATTGATATGCAGTTATTGGATTATATTGGAATTGTTAGTTAATAGAATGTTAGAACTAATTTGAATTAAAGATTGTTTATGAGGTTTGGACCCTATGTAAAGTATTCTGATATGTACTTTGGTGAGATAAACTAAACTGTTAGTGGAGATTATAGTTTTCCTCTGAACTTGGAGAAATATTTTTCTCCTGAATACTCAGTGTAGAGTATTTTATGATGGTTTGCCTGTAATTAATCTTTCAGTTCATTGATGAAGCTGCTCAAACACACCCAATAATAATAATAATACAGTACAATAATTGTAAATTCAGCCAAGAAAGCTGAATTTCCATCCTGCTCTGCCACTCTTTGCTGGGAGTGACCAAATCACTTTTGCAATAGGTAATTCAGTATTCTGGTTTTCTTTTTAACTTATGTCTGGCAAATGAGGGCAGACTGATCCAAAGGCATGTTGTCAGATTACATGGGAAGTCAGGATTTGTACTTACCCAAGAAAATACGGGTTTCCCTATAGCCCATTTTAAGTCCAGTGCCATACTTCATTAGGTATTAAAAATGTGATCTGTAATAAAATTGAAAAGAATGTATTGGTATGTTCATGTTTTAAGCAGTAATGGCTGTGGCTTGTCTGGAATGGCCTAGACTTCATTTTAACATCCAGTGACAAAGTGGAAAGGCTGTACAAACGTATGGTACTTTAATTAATGGGGGCAATACTGAGCTTTGAAAGTCCTCTGGAGCTTTTGTCTCTGTTGGAGCATTGTGCTGTGAATCTTCCCTAATAGTTAAAGCAAATGAAGTAAAATAGCCTTTGGGCTATTTTGTTACACTGTGTTGTTGGGGAAAAAAATTAATCCTGTGCCATTTTGCATTTGCTGTCTGTGAATCAAACTGTGAAAGCTAATTTAAAAACTTTCACACTCGGCTTGAATGAGGACTGTCAGTGCTTGGAGAATGTCAAATTGAATGCAATTAGCTGGAGTTGGGCTAGCCTAGATAAACCCATCAGCCTCAAAGTGCTCAGCCTTAATGACTGCTCTGATAAACTAACACTGAGGTTACAGGAAAGAATTTAAATGCGTTGAAGTCCTGCTGAAAACTTGCCCTGTATGGAAGAGGTCTTTGAAACCAAAGTAGTTTGTACACCAAGGGGCAGGGAGGTGGTGAGACCCTGTGGAAAGTTAAATACAGCACAGAGGTGCATCCAAGAAAGGGAAACAAAACCACTGATGAACCTGCTCAGAAATTGTAAATACGTCAGCTATTTAAGTATTTGTTAGTTGTTAAGCAGCAAGTTACCATTTGTGGTCTCTGAAGTAGTTGGGTGTCACAGGCATTTGTAGAATGCACAGCTGGTACAGCTGTGGTGGAGTGGAATCTTGGAATGTTTTAGGGAATGGCGGCACTACTTCTAGGCTGGGGAAATAATGGGGTTTTGAAGTTCATCTCTTAATTGTATCTGTTCATCAGGTGCTGCATCGACCTCTAATGGGGATATGGTGTTCAAACTTAATTGATAAAGTGAAGTTCCGTGCTTGGTTCTGTGTGTTCAGAGTGACTTTTGGATGGGATGTGAGCAGGTCTCCCAGACTGCAGGTGCTCAAGAGACAGGGAGTTTAGGAAAAGGACTGGAAGAGAAATAGGTGATGAACTTCACAGCTGAAGTTGTGAGAAGAGTTATCTACAACATCAGCTGCTAATCTAAAATATAATGACTCTTCCATTGGAAGATGGGATGTTTGCCAGTCAGTGAACTGTGGCCTTTGGGGTATTATTTTTCCATGAGAACATGTCAGAAAATGTGTTTGGAGCTCATTCAGAACATTCCTTTTTCCTTTTCTTTCTGCTTTTTCTTGGAGAAGACTCCCTGCAGAGTTTTATCTCCAGGTGCTGAGTGAGGTCTCAGCCCAAGTTATTCCCTGAGAATTGTAGTGAGTGACCCCTGATTTTCCTCACAGAGAGAGAACCCTGATGGTAAATTGAAAAGAACTGAGCCTGTAAATTAGCATTTTACATGTCATCCCTTCTCACATGAGCAACATGAATTGTGCAGACAACAGCAGCATTTTTAGTTAATGAACCCAGCCATGAGCACTGCTCACGTTTAACATATTTACAGGGGGTAGCATCCAGTCAAAAAATTCCATTAATTCTTTTTGCATGAATATTGTGTGCACGAGTGCATGCATTTATGTGTCCATTTGTATGTATGTGTACACTATTAGTGTATGCAGTGTTAAAGCATATAGAGTAATTCAAGAAGAATCACTGAGGAGGTTTCATTAGGCATGTAAATGTATTCAGCAGAAGATTTGAAATAACTCTTTAATGGAAAAAAAAGGAAAAACTGTGCCATTTGACATGAGAAATCTATTTTGAACTATAGTATATGCACAGTCTGTTTTCTGCTTTCCCTTTCTTGAAATTGTTGCCTGAAATATTATGGTGGCATGCAAAGGCTTGAAGTTTAATTTTAAATTTAATTTGCCTGAATGCTGCCAGGGTATTTTTACATAGACAGTAAAATTGCAACTTGGTAATACTTGGCACTCAGTTTCTATAGAAATGGCATTCAGGACGCAACTCTGGGCTCATAAGTAAAATAAGATGAAATCACACATGTTAATGATGATTTTAAAATATTTTCAGGGCTATGTAAATGTAATTTCTGTCTTGATTTTGTTAGTTTTATGGGCAGCAGAGGAGAGAGTTTGTAACAGTCATATATACGTATATTTAAAGCTGTGAATGAACTTTTTTCAATCTGTTAATCCAAATGTTCTTTAATGGCTAAAAATAGAATCAAATTACTTCATATTAAAAAATCTGGGACTTATTTACTGAGCTTCAGGCAAAATTATTCTTCAAGTAATATTCTGAATATTCTTGAATAGAGTGCTAAAAGGTTACTGTGCTGCTGAAGGCTGTGCTTCCTCACCTGTGCTTGCTGATGATGTGGTTGTCCTTCCTGACTTCAGTCCTGATAGGAATGCCTGTTTGGTGGAAAAAACCCAATATTTTAATGGCTGTTATAATAAGAAGTGTTTGCCTTGAGGTGTTCAACAATTGTTTTCAGTATAACTTCATCTTCAACCTCTCTGTCATCATCCTGGACAGCACCAGACCTTGAGCTGGGCTCTCTTATGGGGAATGCTGCTTTCCTCAGTGCTGCACCTGGAATCAGCTGGCTCAGGGCTGACCCTGGTGCTTTGTTGTGTTCCACAGGTGGTGTCACATCTCCCGTGGGGTGTCATTCATGGGGAGGGCCAGAGGAGGTAAAAGAAAGACTTCTTTTTCTTACTGAATGTCACATTTCCCAAAGGAATTCTTTGGTTTAAAGATGCACCCCAAAGTCTCTGTGTGATTGGCTTGTTTTTATTTGCTAAAATAGTGCTCAATAATGTATTATTTAATAAAGCAGTGAATGCTCTGAGCCTTTACAGCTCAGGACTGTGTTTTGTATTTCCAAGCACTTTCTGACCCCCCTTTGACACAGAGACCTGAAAGTCACAGTGAGAACTGAACATCCTGCTTTACTTCCCTATCCTGTTTTTTTCCCAAGTCATGTTTGAAAGAGAGTCTCTGCTGCCAGACCCAAATCCCATATTGCTGATGCAACTTTTGCAGGAGTAGGTGCTGAAGGAATGCAGCTTTTGAGCTGAATTCTGGAAGGTGCTGCAGTGTGCTTGATGTACACCTGTGCTGCTGCTTTTTCCTGCATGGAATTACTCACACTCACACTCACACACAAAAAAAGTAAATTACTGTTCCAGAGTGAAGCACATCAGTGAAGAATCAGTGAAGAGGTGCTGAATTTATCATTGTCCAGGTGGAATGAAAAGCTGTGTGTGCAGTCACAGAGTAACTTCTCTCTTCATGTGACATCTCTGGGTCCAGACAGTCCGTGCTGGAGGGTCAGAGTCAGGGTGGTGTGATGAAGGCAGTCACTCTGTGGTCATTGCTTGGTGAGCAGGGGAGGAGGAGGAGGAGAAGGAGGAGATGATCTCATGCCTTGGGGCAGCAGGACGAGGTCTTGGAGGTTGAACTCTGTGTGCAATTGCTCCTGCTTGTGTCATGCAGGATGTCAGCCCTGGCACTTCACTTTGGTAAAGTTATAAGGAGATAAAATCAGAACTCATCAAGGGAAATAGCACACAACTTTAACACATGGTGTTACCAGACAGCACTATAATTAAACTAAACACCACTAGTAACCAAATCTCTTAAAAAATGGTCAGAAAGTCTAATAAATTTCTTGTAAGAAGCATTAGTTTTGACTCAAATTTTATTGACATGTTTTGGGCTACTGTAGTGTGCCTTTCTTTGGTTGGACTACCTGAGCTGATGCATTAAGTACCATTAATTTCAGCTCCTGTGTAGGTGCCTGTAGCTTCTGTGTACCTATGAGTTGCAAGTATAAAGTGTTTTCTGTGACTGTGATTTGAAAGAAATCTAGAAAACTCTTCTAAACATTGTTTGCAAAAGAAACAATATTTTTAGAAAATTAGTGAACTTTTCTTTGCCAGCGTGATACTACGTCAATGGTCTTTTGTTGGTTTGTTGGTTGGTTTTTGTTCTTTCAATTTTTAGTTGACTTCATTGCTAGGCACTGTTCTGTCATGTTACTATTCCCAGTGTAATAATAATCATTACTCTGCCCTTCTTGCCGTGTTTTTGATAAAAATATATCTGAAGAAGAAACCCGTTATGCACCTTTTTTTTTAAAAAAAAGAAACATCTCCATTCTTTTATTAAAATTAAAGAATATAATGTATCTCAGGCTTCTTAAAATCCAGGTAGGATGAAGAATTCACTGCAGATGATCCTGTAGAAAGGCTTTGCAAGAGGAGGGCAATCAAGTAGGGATAATTAGAGTTACTATTTAAATATGCAGAAAGCAAAAAGCTTATCTGGAAGAGCAGAGTGAAGTGTAAGTACATCGTGAGACTCACGTAAGGATGATTTGCAAGCAATAAAATCACATCTCCCTGACTTTGTAAGTACAAACTAATAAGCAATATTTAATAATGGAGACTGTAACAGTGTGGGATATAAACCCAGTGGAATGTGATTTTACCATTAGATCTTACCTGAAGGGAATGGATTGGTTTAGCACTGACAGAGTGAGGATTACAGGTATTTGGAATGTGTGTGCAGTAAGGGATGAGAGTAATTGCTCCAGATAATCTGCGAGCAGTTAACTCAGAATAATGATAGGGAATTGGTGGGATTTGTATTCCCAGGTTTTACTTCTAGTTTTACTCTGAATCAGCCTGAAAGTGTGAACACCTCTGATGGGACTCTGGCTGCTCCTGTGATTTGGAAAGGTTTGCTGAAGAAAAGAATTAATGTGCTGCTGAGAACAAATCCTCCTTGGCAGAGAAATGGGTCGGATGGTCTTCAAGTTCTTAATCATCCCTGATTTTGTAACTCTGTCATTATTTTCATTAATTAACTTGAGTGGGTAACACAAACATCACACTTCTTCCAAAACTAATATTATTACTGCCTGCCATTTAGTCTGTTGATCTGAAAAAAAGCCCAAACCAAACCAAAATGTAAAAGTGGTGCATAGACAATAACTTCATTGAACGTGTTATTTATCTGAATTGCTTTAATTGGGCATGTTATTTATCTGAATTGCTTTAATCTGCAGCCTCACCATGTACTGAGAGCCTGCCTGGGTTCACAGGCTGGGCAAGGCCAGGCCTGCCTGATGCTGGGCTTTGGGAGGCAGGAGCTGCTGGAAAAGCTGGAATTCAGGAGCTGGTTCTTCCCTGGGGCTCGGCTACAAGGCATTGCCTGCCAAGGCTGCCCAGGCCTGACCACTGGAATTCCTTTGAGTTCCCTTTCACAAGGCCATGGGTGCTTAACCCAGTGGGCCTGGCTGCCTTCCAGGTGGAGTAATTAAATTCTGCATTCCTGAATTCCCTCTCGTTTTAATTGGGTTTGGAATTCTTCACCTTTTGGCTTTAAACTCGCCTGGCGAAACAACTGTTTCTCATTACAGCAGGGACTTTATTTCAGATCAGGGTATATTACCCTTGAATGTAATGTACATTGCTGTAAGTGTGCCAGGTGTTTCAGGAGAGCAGTGTACAACATTTTAGTTCTATTTTTAATTGATTTTCTTTGCTGTACTGAAGTGCACCCAGTTGATGGTTATTTCTGTTCCCTCTCTCAGTTTACAGGCCTTGTTGAGACTGTAGAATCAAAAGCAATTCATGAAAATATTTTAGATCTTTGCTACATCCAGGAAACCTTCTGTTTGCTTCTGTGTGCAGCTTTCATCTCTTTTGTGTAGTCAGTGAAATCTAGGGCATCACTGGAAATTCAGTTTTCAGTGTGTATCCAAATGTTCACCTGATCATGAAGACTGCTCAGCACTTCACAGGAACCAGCTGGTAAACAAGGGAAACTGTGCTACAGCTCCCCTAAAATATGGCTTGGTTTCTAGTGTGCCAGTAACTTCTGTTCATGTACTGGAGCCTAAATAATTGATTTCTTTTTTTTTTTCAGTGTTTGCCACAGCACAGCATTTTGAAGCCTAAGCTGCCTTGTCGATGAGTATTGTGATTGTGCAGAAATTTTAATTAATGAATAGAGATGTCCAAAAGGTGTAGGCAGTAATGAGAGTGAATGCATGGTTTAAATCTGGGAAGGTAATTTCTGGACAGGACAAATCTTTGATATGGATAAAATTCAGATTAGTTCCCTCAATGGTTCACCTGGCCCTTAGTGATACCTAAATTTAGGACTTGTAAGCACTGCTGGCTCGCAATCAGAATATGTTTTTCCCTGCATAAAATGGAATTATATTAGTCAATTCACATTAGCCAAGTCTGAAGTCTCTGTCTGGTTGGATTTATTTGCTCTGGGCTGATGACAGAGCTCTGTTTGGCTTTTTGTTTGACCTGGATATGTGTATCTTTGTAAGTGCTGTCAGTCTGCTCCTACGCTGCTCAGTGAATACTCCTGTTACTGAAAATCCAAGATCTGTAGCCCTTTATTAAATTATAGAGTACATTACTTGCTCCTTTAGTATTTACCTTTGGGCATTAGGACTCTGTTTCCTGGAAAATAACCTGGTACAGGGTTTTGTGGGAGTTTCTGAAACCTCTCTGAAAGAAAAAAAAAAAATCCAAGCATATCTGGGAATGCCTTAAAAACAAGTAGTAGTAATGAACATATCTGCTTTTTCTTTTCTTTTTAAATTAAGAAGTATATTTCATGTAAATGATTGCACAGAACTCTTTAAAAGTAGGAAGGTCCACCTGTGTTATGGACTATAAATTCACTTGGTATAGCATTCTGTGTCTTTTCTCTGTATGAATTCCAGAGAACAGCCCCAAACTGACAGAAAGCCTTTCTGTTGTGGACTTGATTTTGTTGGTAGGCAGAGAGGGCGGGCAGCATCCTGTCTTTCATCCTTCTGGATGAGGATTAATCATGATCACAGCTGCAGAATAATGCAGATCTTAGCTGGGGCTGGCGAGGGGGAAGGGATGGGTATGGGGGGAGCAAAGGACATCTCTGTCTTCCCTTCCACCAGCCCTCCTGTCCTTTATGGAGGAGTTGGAAGGAGCAGATTCCTACCTTTATTTTTTTTTTTAAAGTAGTTAATCTTTCATGCATCTTTCTTTCCTTTTATCATAAAGAATGCACTTGATTTACTGGTAACACATGTAGAATGTTTGCATGGCTTCCTTGTTTCCTTGATGATGCATCAGGCACTGGGTGCTGAAATTCTGCTGGTTCAAAGGCACACAGATTTACACCAGTGACTTTTACTGTGTGTCTGTAGGCAGCCCCGAAATGCCTTGCAGGTCAACTGTTTTTGAAATGGATAAAAGTGTGCTAATTCCTTCAAGGTAAATCAGAAGGATTATGACATCTAGGAAGAAGAATCTGCCAGACAGTTCCAAAGCAATATAACCAGGACTGACCCAACAGCATCTCTAAAGCTTCCAATAAAATTGCCTGAGGAGTCTGCCAAGAAGCCAGATGCTGCTGCTGGAAAAATACCTTCTGTAGCTTGGCATTTGTCCTGTAATTGCTTCCAAGAGAGAATAAACTGTAGCATGACAGTAGAAGGTGAATGGTTCCTCACTGCATGCTGCTTGGTGATTTTTTTAAAATACTTCAAAAATAAGCATTATTTTCTGATGTGTTACCACTCATGCAGATCCTTGTACTCATTTAAGTGCTTAAGAGCTCCCCATCTGAATAATCAAACACTTTATTTTTTTTTTTCTTTGACATGTTAGCCTGGCAGTGGTTTGATTTTTTTTTTTTTTTCCTGGAAGTGATTTCCTTTTGCAGTTTCCCTAACCTGGTCACCTGGGCTTTGATCCTGTTAGGGTGTGAGGTGGTCATGCACACCTGGTTATGTCACAGTGGGGACCCTGTATGGATGTCTCTCTGTATGGAGTTATGGTACAGCACACAACACCTGCCCCACACAGTTCCAAGAGTTAGATAGTCCTGTGGCTCTCCTTTTTGTTTTAGTATATTTTCAAGTTATGGGAAGAGCACTGTCTTGTTACTCAGAAATCCTGCTGAACCTTACTTCAAACCAGAAAATGCTTGGAAACTTCTTAGGAAGATGCTTTCTCCCTTTGAAAATGGTTAATATTCCTACTGATAGAAAGCAGAGGCATTTGTGGAGCACTGTATAACCTAATCAGATATAAATGAGATGAGAACAGGTAAGTGATTCCAAGAAAATTATTTATTTGAAATTTCTCCAGTAAAATCTAGCAGCTGTCCTCAAATACTTCTGTTTGGTATCATGCAGGAGCCTGCCTGCTGTTCATTCCAGGAGTCCTGTGGGATTGCCTTCAGGAGTGGTTTGAACACTGAACTTACTCAAATGGAATGGTCAAAAGTAATTCTCCAGCTAAAACTCATCAGAGAATCACAGAATGGCCTGGTTTGGAAGGGACCCAAAAGCTCATTTAGTTTAAACCTCCCTGCCATGAGCAGGAACACCTCTCACTGTCTCAGGCTGCTCCAAGCCCTGTCCAGCCTGGGCTGGGACACTTCCAGGGATCCAGGGGCAGCCACAACTTCTCTGGGCAACCACCCTCACAGGAGAGAATTTCTTTGTAATCTCTGCTCTAAACCTACTCTCTGTTAGTTTGAAGCCATTCCCTCTTGTCCTGTCACTAAATGTCCTCATGAAAAGTCTTCTTCCATCTTTCTTGTAGGTTCCCTTCAGGTACTGGAAGGCCACACTTAGGTCACTTGACAATTCAAAATACAGATAGTTGTCAGTTGTGAACACCAGTGGAGAAGTAATTATTGCCTGTTTCTGTGAATTCACACTTACAGTCCCAGAAGCTTCTTGCTTTTTCCCTTTGCTGTGCTAGACAGTGAACTTTGGTAGGAGTCAGGTGGTTGAGTTTGCCATAATAAAGCAAAAGTCCATTTCCAGCAAGGTGAATTCCTTTGAGCAATTTTCCCAGTACTTAACAGCCAAGGTATCAAGGGCTGAGTGTTGAAAAATAGCAGTGAATGAAGGTCCTGGCAAAGAGACTTTTTGTTCTTGTTGGCATTAGGAGGGTTTGCTTTGCTTTGCTGTAGTGTCAGGAAGCTTCAGAGACTGGAAGGGCACAATATACAGGTCAGTTCTTGTGGCTGAACAAATCTCCAAGGGACCTGGAAAAGTTGGTGCAAAATTCACAGCCTTTAAGAAGGTCAATGTAAGGCATCACTCCAAACTTTACTTCAAAGTATAGCATAAATTAGGTATAGTGCTGTGATTTTTTTTAAAATGAACGAGAAGGTGAGTTCCAGTTCAGTGTTACTTGAAATATTAAGAAAATGATCCTGAAATTAAACAAAAAATCAGAGCTGAATGGAGATAATTCTGTGAAGGACAGAAGATGAACAAGATTCCTTCAACTTACTGTGCTGCTTCAAAACATGCTGAGCTGTCCAGGATGCGAAATGTTTAATTCCATAACCTTTTCTTCCAGTTAGAAGAGACAGATTCTGATTGTGAGGAATTTGCATTTCAATATGAAACGTGGTGTCTGACATTGCTTTTACCTTCTCCCTGGTGATGCTCCTGACTGCACACTTCTCCCTTTTCCTTCGGTGTGATGATTGCACCACTGCACTTTAGTAATCATTTAACAGCTCTAATTACAGAATACTGTGATCCCAACTGTGTACTTTGTCCTCTCTGCCTTCTTACTCTCTGTTTCTTTGGTGGCAGGAGGATCACCAAAGAGCCGTTCTTCTGCTTTGCAAAAATAAATTCCAAAGGCCCTGCTTTGGTAATGTACAGATCTGCATTTTCTCGTGGCTTTGGAGTTAATTTTGGCCATGGAGGGGTTGGTTGGCCTGCTGTTGTTTTACATCAGTCACACCAGTGTAACTTCTCTGACGCTAATGCAGGTACACCAGCACAAAATTGGTGTAACTCCAGCTCCATTAAAATCAATGGAGTTCTGCCAATATGAGGCAAATGCAAGGCTATTGATTTTGTGCTGGTGTGACTTTATTGACTGGGGTGGAGGTGAGGCAGTTTCTGCTGGTGGGGCTCGGGTCACAGCCAGGCTGTGCCTGTGCCTGGAGTACTTGTGACTTTGGTTTCTTGTTTGTTCTTGCACAGCGTTACCAGAAATTCCTTCTCTTTTCTGCTCCAGGGTCAGCAGTGTGGGAATCTGGGAGTAGTGAAGTCTTGGAGTAATGCAGTTCATAGGGGAAAAAGCATTAGGTAATTCAGTTTCACTTGGCAATCTCTAGTCCCATCTGAATGATTTCCTCTGTTATCTGCTAATGTGGTATCAGAGGAATGATGTGGAGTTTTTAAGCCTGCTCCTTTTTGATGTGATACCCTGCTAAAGCTTACAAAAGCACTCCGAGTGGAGTTTTGAGTCAGAAAGTCCACTTAAAGGAGCCATGAGTGCAGTATCTACACCCCCAGCACACTGGGATTGTTCCTGGTTTTCAGCTCTCTGGGCTGGAGTTGCATTCCCTGCTCCATGGGCAGAGGAGATGTAGTTTTTCCTGAATGCAAATGCCATACTTTTAATATTTCAAAAATCCTTTAAAGCAAGCAAGTCCATGTCTTCTATGTTGCCTTTGTTGCATGAATGCTAGCCTGTATAATATAAAATGGAAACTGGAATATTAAAATGAAATGTTAGTAATTTGCCATTAAAAATGTTGATGAAATCAATTCATTCCTTTTGAAAAGCTTCTTTTTAATCCGGTCAGCATTTTCTGTGAGTAGAAAATTCACAGCACTTCTGGTGAATAATTGGTGGAGTGGAGTGCAGTATTCACCACGACATGGAGTGATTTCCAGGAGGAATTTCAGTAATTATTCCTGCCGTCATTGGAATACTAATAAAAATCTTACTTTAGAAATACATTATAGGTCAGTTTTTTGCCAAGATGCTCTTGGTGGTGAATCAGCTTCAGTGGTGCTGTTTATCCCATCTCAGGAATTGGGTAACATGCTTGAAAGATGTACTAGAGACAGAAAAATGGAGCATAGTTTAAACCACAATAAATTTAATAAAATGTGTTACTGGCCTAAGTTACATGTAGGGTTTTGTTAAAAAAAAACGAAGAAAACGCCTTGTTTTCAGGAGATAAGAGAAGTATTTTATGAGTACAGTCAACTACAGCAACTAAATACAAAGTTTAATTTAATACTGTGGTTTGAGTACTAAGTAGTTTTCAGATATTGGAAGAATTAAAAAGGGTTATTTGGGAAGTGTTGTTCTGGAAGACACTACAGACATAGTACAGAAAGCTGAATAAAGGGCATAAAGGACATAAAACTCCTTCCTTTATCGTAATATATAGAAAATCAGGAGTGGAGGGAAGTACATGCTCATTTTAGAGCAAACAAAACTAAGTATGTGATCTGGAGGCAGTTGTGAGTCTTAACAAGCTGTGTAATTTAGGGTGTGGGTGGGAGATGAAGGATGCTGGATTCCAGGGGAGGGTTTGTAGGGGAATAAATGTTTGTGTAGTATCTCAGTTAGTGCATGTGAACAGCAGATTTCTTTTCACCATTACAGGCTGCAGAAATACCAGTAAAGAAATGGCAGGAAAAGGCATTGCTTGGCATGGAGTGCCATAGAAGAGAGTCCTTTGGCTTTGTCACTGGAAACAGTGCATTCTGCTCATCTGGGGGCTAGTGGCAGAACTGGAGGAGAGGGACAGACCTGTGAACAATCCAGCAGAGGTTGTTTCCTCTGACAGGACAGCCAGAATTTCAGTGCATGGTCTGGCTTAGATTTTCCTGTTAAACACTTCACAGAATTTGCTGTAATGAAGTGTCACTGACAGCTCTCCTGTTTGCTTTTGTTTCCTCCTTATTTTCTCCTCTCTGTCAGCATCTTAAGCTCTCTTTTACCTTGTCTTCCTCCTTTTCTGGTTTTTCCTTACAGGCCTAGTTGACTGCAGTGTATCAGTGGGTTTTGGATCAGTCCCTTGGGTTCCCATTTGGAATTAGTGCCGTGCCTGCTGTGACAGATGAATCCTCTGATGTTTGCCAGCCCTGACCATTGGGGAAATGAGCTGATGAGTACAAAACAGTGTGAGCAGCACCAGAGGATTTCCTGGCCCCTCTCCCTGGAGGGTACAAAGAGCACTGGTGGCAAGGATGGGTTTTCCATCGTGTGTGTGTTTGTGTGTGTGTGGTCTCACTGCTGTTCTCTGTTCTAGGCTTCGAGGGCAGGTGGGAAATGCACGAGTGACATTTTCTCCCTGGATTGCAGACTCTTACACTTGAACTGGTTTTAGTTTTCCAGGACCACAGCACTTTTCACTTCTGTTTTACCCTTGTAGTATGTTTGGGCTTTGTTTAGCACTTGTAAAACTGTGGGCATCATTATGATTATGTTGGGTGCTTTGGAGGAGAAAAAAATGATTGCAAGACTCCAGAGGCATAAAAGCAAGAGCTTTTATGGGATAGGAGCACAGCTTTTGTTTTGTCAAACCAGTGTTTGGGAGGTATCATCCTCTTGTCAAATCCTACTTTGGGGCTGTGGAGAACTTAAATACCTAGGGAATGCCAGGGCTTAGTTACAAATCCTTTCTAAGACTGCTTTTCTTTTATATAAGCAGATGGAAAGTGGTTTCAGGGGAGGGGACTTCTTAAGTTTTGAAGTCCCGAAGAAAATTAATTAATTCATGTATTTGAAAGCCAGAGGGGGAAATATTATGATCATTGTGTCTCTGACCTCCTTCATAACTTGGGCCAGGGGAAGTCTCCTAATAACCCCAACATGAGCTCACTGAAGCGTGGTTGAAAAGACAAATGATTTGACAGAAATTGTTGTTTCACAGGCGTGTGGGGGAGGCGAGCGGAGCTTGGGACTAATTTCCCTGTGCATAAAGGGTCCAACCTGTGTTAATCCTAACTGCAAAGTGAATTTGCAGAAATATTTCTTTGCTGAGGCTTTAAGTTTTGTGCTGGCATAGGAGTAATAGAGAACACAGGCTTAAGAACTTCTCCTGGAATTAAGAGCCCGTTAATTCCAGAATGCGCTGATTGTGTTCCTGCTGTAGCCACTTAATAAGGCCACAGAAAATGTCAGTATTTTGTTAAAATGAAGAGCTCAGAATCCTCTTTAGGAAAAGCTGAGGCATGCACATAACATTGCAATAGCTGGAGCAGTAACAAGGCACTCGAGGTTGTTAGAGTGGATGGATACGTGTAAGACGATGGAATTATAATTTTTTTTTTCCTGAAACGCAGCTAACAAAATTTTGTCTTTAGAGCAGGCAGAGAAACGTGGCAGAACTGATCAAAGCAAATAGCATCTCATTGATAAAACACATGCTGCAGTACTTCCCACAGTTGGGAGGCTGTGGTATTTAACAGCAGTGACCTAGATTGGAGGAGACAATGAAAGCTGTTGCGGTGAGGAGCAGATTGACTGCCATTCTCATCTGGGTAATAAACGGCTGAAATATGGACAGTGCATGAAAGTTTACTAATGTGGCTTACATAACGACCTATACTTTTGGAGGAATTGTCTCTGTAGCAAATTCAGTTTGAACTATAGCTGGTGTCTGACAGATGTTTATGGGCTGCTTTACAAAGATACCTGTTACTTTATTCAAGGATCTATGAGCCTGTGAGAGTATGACCTGATTAGGTTTGAAAGTAAATCAATATGTGAACCTGTCCAAAAACAGGCATGCATTTATTTTAAAAAATATTACTCAGTGGGATAGCCTCGAGGGGATATAGCTTTTCTGGAGAGTTTCAAATGAGATAGCAGTCATATGTTGTTACTTTAAAATATTCAGTGCCATTCAGATGCTACTATTTCAGCTGTCCTGTTGGAAATAGCTGACAACAGGAGATGACATTCCTGATGCTTTGTAGCCATAATGGTCTTCTAAGACATTAAAACTTGCTTAACTATGGACCCCGGGGGTATTTGGTATTTATTTTTAATTTATTTTTTTAATAAGTGGACCTATTATAAATATTTCCCTTTTGTGAAGTGGCTCGTGTTAGTGCTCCTTGTAGAGTTATGCAGTTAACCTTTAGGTAAATATAAATCCAAATTCTCGAAAAATAAACTGTCAATCCAGCTGTGACTCGAGAGATGCTTTAAGTAAGTGCCATTGAGCTGTAAAGGCTGATGCATCCCCACTGTGCTGTAAAACTAAATATTATTAAATTGGGTTGCAGGCAGGGGGAGGGGAAGGAGCTGGGGGTTGTGAGGGACATCTGTTCAGCACAGAGCTCCTCTCCCTGCTCGTGGGGGGATTTGAAGCGTGAGTGAGGAGGGTGAGGGTGTTCCCCCCAGCCCTGCTCCCAGCAGCTGTGCTTGGGGAGAGGCATCTCCCTGGCCATGGACCTGGCCAGAGAGGATCCTGGAGACCTCACTCTGGGACTGGGAGCTCCTTCTCACTCTCTGACCAGCCTTCCTTTGCTTTGTCCTTTCCTACTCTTTTCTCAGCTGAGAGGGTTGATCGAGATGCTGTTGGTTTATTCAGGTCTGTTACACCAAGCAGGTTTATTCAGCAAGCACTGCAACTTCAATTTGTGCCTCACTTTAGTTTTTTTCCTCCTTGGTTTTTTTTTTTTTTTTTTTGCCATGCGGTGCTTATTCAGATTCCACAGAGGGGGGAACAGGGAATTTTGTATTTCAAAATCAGTTCAGCAGATTTTGAAAAGCTATCTTTGAATATTCTATAATACACAGACAGATTTGAAGAGCTTATTAAAGAAAGCCCCTGACACACTTCAGCAATATTAAATCACTTCAGACGGTGCATGGCAGTGTAATGTTACTGAAGCATTTTAAAATGTTAAAAGAGCCTGGATTTGAAAGTACTGGTGGCTTCACAGCCCTTACTGTGAAAAGTGATTTAAAGTGTCAAAATTATTCCAGTGTTTGCAGTCTGTTGCTTTCTTAAATGACAAAGATGGGACATTAGTAAATAACTCCAACTGCAGTTAATCTCTGGCCATCTAACCAGCTGATATGTTGGGTTAATATCTTTATTAAATGCTTATTTAATAAGTGGGCAGCTGTTCCGACAGACCAGATGGACTTCTCTGTAATTGTGCTAATAATGAGAACTTTCTCACAAAAAGAAAGGGCAGTAAGAAGATGCATTTGGTGAGGGAACATCCTGACAAATGGCTTTGGGACAGTCTGGTCCTCTGCCCTCGACAGACTGGCTCAAGTAAGTGGTTCATCCCTCAAAGCAGGAAGGACCAGCAGTGAGAATTGGAGCAATGGGTTCTTTTTTGCTTAGATGTTTATTCTTTGTGTATACTTTGCCTCCAGAGCCGTGACATCCCCAGTCCTGCCTCCCTCATCCTGCTCCAGCACATTCCTACTGTGGGTTCACAGCTGGTGCATTTCTGTCCCCAACAAATACACATTATGTAAAGTTGTAGCTTTCTCCCTAAATGTTATCTCTCTAAATGTTATCTTTTTGCACCTATCCCATTTATATTTGAAGGGTTTAATGAACTATTTTCAGAGATCTTTGCAAGAAGGATTGCTAGATGGGTGTTAAAATTACAGCTTTGTTTGCGTGGAGACAGAGTCTTTTATACTGGAAACATTATCATAAGCGAGAGGAGTGGCAAAGTTTGATGTTCTCAGCATGAGCAATGAATAAATTTTTCATTTGTCTTTGTTCAAGTAAGAGAATGAAAACACTGAAAGAGAATCGGAGGAGTAAAAATGTGTACTTACTATCTGGCAATATGGAATTGGTGCATTTAAGAATTGAGTCCTTGCAGATTTTTTTTGCTTTTGGTGACATTTCCAGCTACTTCCTCCATTGTGGTCTTTGTCCTACAGCTGCTGGTCCAGAAGTGCTGGTCTTCTGTACACCCTGAGCAGTGTCTCTAGGCTGTGAAGGCATCTCAGATACGCCAAAACATCTCAAATACAGATGTTTGAGGTGGTCACAGATAACTGTGTTTAAGCATTTAAAATCGTGGACAATTGGCTCAGTAGATGGAGAACTTTATACGCTTCTTCCTTGCAATGGTTTGGCTTTTTTTTTTCCTTTCATGTTTTAAACCCAGAAAATGACTGTTGCTTTTTGTTTCCTTCCTTCACAGCACTCGAAAGGAGTGAATGAGATGAACTGTTTGGGTTATAGTATCTGAAAGGCTAAATTATTCTCTTGGAGAGACGTTCTAAATGAGCCTGACCGAGATCCTGGATCTGTGTGAAGAGGACTAAGGATATAGGATGTCAACTGAGACAGAACTTCAAGTGGCTGTTAAAACCAGCACAAAAAAAGACTCCAAAAAGAAAGGTAGTGAGTAATTTCTCTCTATTTGTGTGTGTTTTGTACTTTAATCAACTCCTACATCAGCCACCTTTGGCACATCTGTGGCTCTTCGGTTATCTGTGTGCTCAGTGAAAGTGGGATTTGTTAAGCTCAGTGGAAGTCTGGTACAGAAATATGGGGTTTGATTCTCTGACCTAAAAAATACATCCTTTTGAAATGTATCTGAAATATGAGAAAAACTTGCATATTATTTATGGTTCACAAAGAAGAATACAGTTTTTAAAATTACTCAACAGAATATCACTTTTCTTTTTCTCTGTTGATAAATACGTTTTCTTCTAATGGCTTTTTTTCTGCTTTCTTTTGAACTAACCAGAGCTCAAATGCACTTTCTGTTCCTGGAGTTTGCATTTTACTGACACTCTGTGAAGTTTGAGAACTCAGTAGCAATCTGTGGAGAGATTCATTGTAATCTGGTATATGGAAATATAAAACTCAAAATTAAGTAGAAGGTATGGAGAAATGCATGGTTGGATTAGTTCATATTTGTATTTACAGTTTTGCCTCAGACTGTGGAGCAGTTCTTTGGAGTGATAAGTGAGAGAAATGGGACCATATGAATTTGGTGCTTACGCTTGCTTAAAGATTTTTAGTAGGGATTTTCCTCCTTACATTTTTATTAGTATTTTTATTGCTTATGATTTTAAATACTGATGAACTTGGAGCCCAAGACCTTGAATTCTCGTGGTAGTTCTTGTTGTTCTGTGTAGCCATATTTGGTTATTTTTATAAACCTACACATGAAATCGCAATTGAAAACAGATTTAATATGAATTAATCAAGTAAAAAAGTAAACCAAAAAGAAAATAGTCATACTTAATAGTCGACACAGCAAGATTTAAACTTTCATGTGAGCTCTGGAGTTTGTCATTCTGTTTCTTTCTGTGGATGTGTAATTTAGCCATTTACTTCTGAGGGTTTTTTTCATTTTTCTAAGACAAAAAAAATCCCATCTTTGCTTATATATGTATGACGCCAATTTTACTCATAGTTAACTTGAAATGCTGGGCAGCAATATCATTTACTGCAGCAATTCCACCAAAACATTTACTAAGGCCTTGTATTCCCTTTGGCTTTTGTATCAGAAATCTTTATCCTAGAGTTTGTAAAAGGCACAGCAATTAAAAAATTTCAAGTGTTTGTTCAGAAGATGGTTTAAAAACCTTATGGCTGCTCTAGGCCTACACTCACAAATCAAAAGCGATTCATTTAAGATAAAAAAGCTACAGTTTGGAAAAGCAAGAAAAGGGGAACTTTGATGTAAATGAGAATGTGATCTAAGATGTTTAAGGCAAATAAAGTTAAAGTAATTTGGTTGTAAGATCATTTGGTTTTTGGGGGCAGGCAGGAAATTAAAAAATGTCATTTCTTTGCAATATGGATAACATCTTTTTGATGTGTGTCTCCTATGTTATTTCTTCTGCTGGAGGCTGAAACTTCTGAAACCAGCAAACAGCTCTTCTAGGTACTTGACATTTAAGTTAACAAAATATTCAGCATCCAACTTGTAACAACCTTTCCATAAATCACAATAACTGAACTCTTCTCTGCCCAAAATCTGATCCATCCCCCAAACAGAAATTCTGAGAATTACCTTCGGTGCTGAGGGGGGGTGTAAAATATGTTGTGTGGCAGTGATGTGAGCATTTGGGGAGCTGGAAGGGACAGGGAATGGCAGTGGCACATCCCCAGGATTATTCTGGTGCCGTGTTGTCCGTGCAGTCTGAGTGCATCCCGTCCCCCCGGGGCTGGAGCAGTGAATGCTTCACGCAGACAAGGTACACAATGCACGCACTGTTTGCTATTCAAATCCCACAGAACCAGAGTCAAAAGAAACTTGGTGTGCTCATTTACTTCTCATTGAGTTGTATGTACTTCCCCTGTGTTCCAACAAAGGAGCCCTCCACTGTATAGTGGGAGTGATGGACACGTGAAAAACTGGATTTTTTTTTTCCCTTTTTTTTTCCCAAGTTCATTAACTGCCAGCAGTGGCAGGTAGCAAGTGCTAACATGAAGTTTCTA
Organism: Trochalopteron elliotii; assembly: GCA_024734555.1. Taxonomy (NCBI): domain Eukaryota; kingdom Metazoa; phylum Chordata; class Aves; order Passeriformes; family Leiothrichidae; genus Trochalopteron; species Trochalopteron elliotii. The sequence continues at coordinate 937,077 of JANPWX010000451.1, read as the reverse complement.
ATGTTGCTAATCAATGAGTTTGATTATGCAATGCAGCTAAGTATTCCCAAGAAACAAGTCTTTGTCGTATAAACAGAAATTTCAGCTCTAGTCTTTTTCCAGTGTTTTGTTGCACTTCTGGAAGAGCCGTGCATTGTTCTCCATCCCGAGCAGGGACAGGCCTCTTTTGCTGTATTATCCACTGTTTTGGTCGTTCCTCTGCCTTCTGCAGCTCACTGCACTGCATGGAATGTCTGGCCCACATTTGTATCCTGCTCTGGAGGTCTGGGGTGACTGTAAGGGGATGAGGATTAGTGTGGAGTTGGAGCACGGGACTGGGTTCTTTTCCTGATCTCAGCCTAAATCTTCTGTGTAGAGTCAGCTAAATCTTTAGTTCTCTTCATCTGCATAAACATCCAGTGAGGCAGAGTTTCTTATTTGGAGTGTTGAAATAAAACAAAGCTTAATTCCTAGGATTTGTAAGGTGTATGGATATAAAAGTATAAAGTGTCAGATAAATGTGAGCAACTCTTCTTATTGATGTACAATGGCCAAAAAGAGAGCAATGACTTGTACATTTGTGCCTACCTTGAGTTAAAGCCACTGTGATGCCATTAGTTAACAATTTAATAACATGAACAGCTTAGAAAAAAAGTCCAGGGGGAATCTAATGATATTTAGTGAGTGTGAATGCAAAGTCTTGCTGCTGGGATGGACAAACTCCCTGCCAGAGGGGTGGAATGTGTGGTTGAAGTTCCGTTAGGATTTCGCATAACTGCTTTTAGGCTCTGTTGCATAGACTGCTGACTTTTGGGTGACAGGGGAATGGTTTGATTTGTGCTGCAGATGGGGCAAATGACAATACTCCTGCAAAGGTTTTACCAAATATTTCTTTGGTCTTCTGAGAACACACAGAAAACTCTGTAGTCAGATGCCAAGCAGTTCCCTTTGAAACTCTTCTCTTTAGGCATGGTGTTTTCACAGCCACCAGCTCTCTGGTCACAGCCAGCTCTGCAGTGTCTCCAGTGTCATCTGAGCTGGTTTGTGAGGTAGTGTCCTGTTCCAGCACTGAAGGGTTGTCACTGCAGTTAGGGCAAGAACTTACGTACAAAACCCTCTCAGAAGCTGCTGTTTGCACAGAATCACAGCTGAGGAGCTCTTGATGTTCTGTGGGTAAGTTCAATATTTACACAATCTTATCAGACTGTAATTTTGTATGTTAACATTATCACCCTGGATAACCTTAAAAGCAGGCTGTTGAAAAAACCAGGTACACATTTTGCCTTTTATTCAGTCCATATTGATTTGATGGATCCAGGGTTGGATGAGCTCTAGAAATACTTCCTGGTCATACTCCTGGCAGAGGGGTTGGAATTTTAACTGACCTGGAAATACTGTTATAGGAACAGAGGTGAGCCAGGCACGTCCCTTCCTCTCCAGATTGTCACTTTTTCCTTCCTGTGCTGTAAAGCTCCTTGTCCCTTGAGGACCAGTGTTTCACCCTGACCTCCAGATCCCTCCTTCCTACACTTTATTCCATTTTACAGGCTTACAGTTCACTAGGTGTTACTAGAGGAGATTATATTTCTGCCATCCCCCACCTCCAGCCCTAATCTTCATGTCACTCGTGCTGATATCTGCCGGTAACTTCATTGTAATTATCTTTTTTGAGAACTTGCTCACATTTGAAAAGATATCCTGGAGAGGTTTCATGTTGCTCTCTAAGTGGAAATTGCAAGAAATTCTCAGGAGATTTAGAAAGCTCAATTTGAGGACTTTTTTTGGTGATACAATTTTTTTTTTTGGTAAGTTTGCCAAAAGTCATGTGTTCTTTAAGAAGCATTTAGAGAATTAATGATATAACTGATGCTCTTAAATGCTGATTTTATTTTGTTTGTTTATGTCATCCGGTTCATTAAGAAGTGAATAAAAATTGTGTGTTTGTATCGTTCAGGATAGGAAATTAGAATTTTTTATTAGCCAGAGTTGTTAGAGACATAAACCATGTTTGTCTTGTAGTACATGGGGGAAAAGCCTTGTTGTAAGTGTATATAGATTATTGAATCAAATTGAAAACATTTACTTGAGCCTATCGGAATTAAAATTGATTTAGAAACCTCTCTGGGGGAAATGTGTTGCATTGATGTTGAATTCACACTGATAACTGCTTGGGAAAATCCCTTCTTGCAAAATTAGCTGAACAGAAAAATTGAAATGGGAGGTCAATAAAGAAATGAGCCAGGCTACCAAATTTCAGTGCGGATCTGTGTCTGCTTAGCGTAGGCCAGGGGACTTTCCTAGAGATTTAATCTCTTCCTCTTGCACTTAAATTCTGTAGTTTTTCTGTTTGAAGCTTGAGGCTTGTTCTGCAATTCCATCTCTCATCGTACCCCCCATCCTGAGTCAATTTTCAAAATGACAGGGACTTTTAAAAAAACGGAGGCAAATTCCCAGAGGATCTTGGGCACGTTGACACTTGGCACGGTGATGGTTGATGCTCAGGTCCCTTGGGTGAGATTCCCTTGTTTGCTGGATTTCCAGAGCACGTGGGAAGCACACGGCATCGGGGAGCAGCTCTCAGAGCAGGCAGGGTGCCAAGCTGGGGATTGCTGCACCCAGCCAGTAGGAGTGGGACATTCAGAGAGGGTGGGACGTGCTCTGCTGGAGCTGGAGGTCTTCTCCTCACCCAGAGCTGGGCACTGTGTCCTGGCTGGATGGATATCCAGGTGCCCAAGCCATGCTCCAGGAGGGAGAGCGACAGCGGGCTCCGCACGGTGGGCTGGTTCATGCCAGGTGAGGAGTTTGCACCGAGGGGCTTTGCCTGGCAGGGCTGCCTTGGAGGTGGGAGATCCGAGTCTGATCCCCTTGGGAGCACGATGGCAAAAAGCTTAATTGTCCCATTTTATCTCTCCTGAGTGCTGATTAAAGGGAGAGCAGCGGCTGCAGGACCGTTCGTGTGTGGATTGGGCCTGTGGCAGTCACATCTATTTCCTGGGTCTTTTAAGCACTAATGAGAGGCTGGGGTCTGTCTAACTATCTAAAGGAAAACTTTTGCATCCCCAGGAGCAAAACTCTAGTCAGACTAAGATCAAACAGCAGCTACCTAGTTAGTTTAAAAGCCTTTGGGGATAGGAAGCCTTTAAAGGAGGTTGTGTTTTGTCATTGTCAGTTTTCATCATAGGTACCCCAGTCCTGTTTTGGCTTCTTAGACATCATTTGAATCCAGTCTTTGCACTAATCATTGCTAAACTCGAGAGTGGAGTGGAGGTTTCTGATGGATGTAAAAGTTAAAATTTTGCTGACACACAGAGATCTTGGTGCAGTTTTTGCAGCTGTGTTTTCAGGTTGGAACTTCAATTTAAATTAATAAGTGCTATGAACAGTGATGGTGGATTACTTTTTTAATTAATTAACTTTCTTCTTAAAACTTTGTGATCAACTGCCAGGAATTAAAGCATCATCACCCTAATAAGGCATTTCAAGATGTCACATTGATATAAGTTCATTTATTTTTCTGATTATGTAGCTAAGATTCATGGAATCCAGCAAAATTTGAATTTGATCTAAAGAGTAATGGACAGAGGAGCTTCTTTCATTGACTGGGAGTGGATTTGCTTTGTTTCCTTGCAGTAGCTATGAGTTTTTCAATAATTTATAGATCAAGTAACAGCAACGTTAATTGATACACTAATTGTGTCCACATGTCTGCATTTAACAAATCTCTTTTGTGAAATGATTACTGACAATATTAATTGCACGTCTTTTGTGAGTTGATATAAGTTATGAATTCATTCTCAACTTGGAAGGGGGTGGGAAAATCATTAATTTTGACATTGTGTAGCTATAATTAACAAGGGTTATCCAATAACCTATCATCAATTAGAGAGCTCATGATTTCTGTTTTAAATACCATGTACCAAAGGGGGTCTGTGTTTATTAATTGCAGGATTCTTTGGGAGAGATGGATGTTGTCTCTTGTTGCAGTTATGATGTTTACTGTTGTTTTTAATTGAGGGAAATCTGCCTAAACTAAGGTTGGGGCTGGTGTTACTTTGCTGCTCCTCAGCAGAGCAATCAATAATCTGTTGAATATTAAGAACAATGCTTCTGGAGAGCTTTATTACAATTCCTTAATGTTTTAACAGTCATGAAAGCATTTCAGTTTAAAGTAGTAATCAGGAGCTCAACGCAGTGCATATTCCAGAGAGGATTTGAGTCATGGAACAGTCCATAAACAGGTGGGTGTTTCTGTGCTCCAGGGCTGGCTCTGCACTGGGAGAGCTGCTGTGAGCATCACCTGTTGTGCATCCAGTCCAGTCTGTGCTGTACCTTGTTTCTGGCTTCATCCTCTTATGCTCTAAAACTACCTCTGAGATTGATTGAAATAAGGAGGAAGTGGGGCTGAGGCTGAGAAGGAAGTAGAACTTCTAAACAGGCAAATCAATTAATTTTCAGTGAAACTTTTTCTCTCCTTGCAGTCACTGAAAAGACTCTCAGCAAAATTGCAAAATTCGTATTGGAACTTCCGTAAATGGAAAGTTTTGTTTCGAGAGTTCAGGGAAGAAAATTCTATTGTGTAATGAATAACTGAGCAGGAGTGACCTAATTCATCCAGATTAGTAGCTAAGATACCTCCAGAGGTTTGGATTAGTAGAAGTTTCCTAATATGGCTCACAGAGAAATATTCTACAGGGACAAGTATGTTGGTGATGATAATGTTTTTGTAGTGTTCTTCATCCAAAGATATTTTCTTGCCAAATAAATATTGATGAATAACATTGCTGTCAGCATGTTGCACTACGTGCATTTGAGCATTTGTAGTTTTCTGAAACATTTTGCCTTTTCCATCAACACTATTATTACTTGTAGAATTTCCCATAAAATGCAATAAAGTGTTGCTCGCTGTATAATACAGATTAGAGGTATCAGCTGTGTTGATAACTGCTCCCATTTTGCTGAAGAGATATCAAAGACAAGTAAATTTGGAATATTAGCTTGATCCCAGTATTAAATTGCTCACTAATTTTCCCTGAAATAAACAGATAACACTTAGCATTGGTGTCCACATTATTGCAGTGTATACTTTTTCATATTACCAGGGAAAATTCCTCCAATCTTGTATAATTTTATGTAATTTATGGAAAATCATGAGCTCTCTTGACCTATGTACATATGGGGGAAATGTAAATTGATTTCAAACGTGGTTAGATTCTTGCATCAAAAGCCAGTGCTGGTCTGTCAATTACTTTCCAAAGATTACAGCAGGAATCAGGGCAGAGCTTGGTATGTAATCCAAGGATCCTGTTTCTTGTTTTGTGCTTTAACCAGCACATTTCATTCTCTCAGTGTTGACATCGCAGTAATTTCATTAATCAGCTTGTGAAGAAAAAATCTGTGGAGGAATGTACAAGTTAACAGACATACACAGGGTTTGGTTTGTGTGTTTAAGTGGCCTGAATCAGAAATGTTTATTGATATATATATATATATATAGAGAGAGAGAGAGAGAGAGATAGGTATATATATATATATATATATATATATATATATATGTCACAAAAAGTTTAGTTGAAAAACAATTGTCTCCTTAATCTTCAGTGTCGCAGAACACTGACCAGCTCTGGTTAGGAAAAACTTGCCTACAAAATTGGTAGCATTTTGAAATACTGTGACAGAAATTATAAACCCTTCATTCATGCCTTGTGGTACATTCCTCTGCAAGAGCTTGAAGAAATATGTAGGGAATTTGGCCAAGTAATAGGCTCAGACTTCCTGTGATAAATATGTCAGGGCAGACATTTCACTCTGTTCCTCAGGAGTAAAGAAAAGATGTGGCTGTGATGCTCATGCATGATTCTCTGTACAGGATCAATATGGACATTATTGGTCCTCCAGAATAAAGGTAATATATTATATATACATAAAATGTATTTGGGTTGTCCAGTGATGGAGTGGATGTTCCTTGTGAGTCCCTTCCACCTCAGCTTATTCTGTGATTCTGTGAATGTGCTGAATCATAACATTTCTCTTGAAAGTGAATTAGAGATAAACATGTCCTCAGATATAATGACATCCTATTTGTAGTATTTTTATCTAAACATTGTCATATATTATAGCTAGTTGTTGGCAAAAGGACAGGAGAAGAGCATTTTTCTGCTTTTACATTTGCTTAGTTTTGCATATGTGACAACATTTAGTTTGCTTAACTAAGTAATGTGTTTGTGGGGTCTTTTGTATGAAAAAGAAAGGGATGTACTTTAATGCTCACTGCCATCTTTCCTTCTACTTGCAACAACAGTGGGGCAGAGTTGATATCCCAGTATTGAACTAAACCTGAGAGTTGCCAAAGGCCATTTCCAGTCTGGTTCTGGCTGTAAAAACTGGTGTGGAGATGCTCAACCTCTTAAAAGGTTTCTGCTTTGAGCCTCCTGAACAGCCAGAGCCTGTCCCCAGTGCCTCTCTCCACAGATGAGGATCAGTGGGGTTGAAATCACTTCTGATTTAGACACCATGTTTATCCTGTTCTCACTGCCCAGGCTGAAACACCAAGCCCAGTTATCACTTACTTGCAAGCATAAAGGAGGCAAGTTTACCTCCTTTATTTACTCCAGTATTGGCTTTTCCCAATTCCTTTTATTTATGCAGTTATGCAGTGCAGGAGAAAAGTTGCCAACGCAATATCCATTATTATTCTGACAAGAACAGAGTAGCTTTCACTTCCATTTCCCAGAGACAGCATTACTCATTGCTGCACAACAGCATTAAAAACAGGAGAAGGAGGGCAAATTGTCATTTGGCTGCCGAGTTCCCAAACTGCCTTTCCTTGCTCCAAGTAGATCGAGTTTGAAGTAGAGGTGGAAATGATGTGTGGTCTCTCTTTGTGATGGGGCAGTCAGGGAAGCAAACAAGCTGTTGCTCCATCAACACAAAAATCATTAGGATTGGAACCAAAGAAATTGGCCTGATGGTGTTTCCAGCATCTTCCATTGGAGGAAACTGAATCTGGTGGGCTACAGGGTTTGGGAGGATTTTTCCTGTCCCAGATCCTCCTGGCAGTGGTTTCAGTGGCCTCAGGATATCCTGCAAAGTTGTCCAAAAGCACAGACAGCTCCTAAACAGAATAAACAACTTCTAAATATTAACATTTCACAGCAGATTCTTCTACAAGTGACAGGAGCAGCAGCTTCCTCTGGAGTCAACTTCAATGTCTACCCTGCCTTAACCAGCAGCAAATGTTGAACAGCTAATCTGTGATCTATAATTACACCTCTTATGCTCCTGGTTTAGTTAGAGGGAGAATTGTGTAGTGAAAAGGATGATTCAGGGAGTGAAATGAAATTAAGTGCAGTCTTTTGTGGTTAGCTATTAATTTCATTTTAAATATAAAATTGCCTTGAAAGTAATAAGAGGGTAATATTCAAACGTCACAATAATGGGCTGATAACTAGGTGGGAGGCAAAAACACCAGTAGTAGTTGGATGAACCAGTCTCTTTTTTTTTGCAGCCTTGTGTTGCCTGTGTAAGTTTTAAATTGAATTCAAATGTCCAAAGTCACATAAAGTGAATTAAATGCACCAGGGAAATTGGGTGTACTCTGTAGTCAGGCATGGCTTAAGTTTAATATTGACATGGTTACCTAGTGTGTTCAGTGTTTGCTGTATTTACTGGTGTAGGATGCTTATGGTTCATAGTTCTTTTTTAAAAAAATGTACCTATCTGAAATGTCTCTTTAAAAATCATGTTACCAGTAAAATTGGCTGTGGAAGAGCACAGCCTCTGCTGTGGTGAGTGTGTCAAAAGGATGGCAGTGCTTGAGAGACACTGGAGATCAAAAAGAAAGCTACCTACAGAATTCTTTATCTCTCTTGCCTATTTTCTTTCCCTGTGCTAGACTATAACTAAAGCAATACATTATATCTGTGCCTCTGTTTAATTGCATTAAAGAAATGCCGGGGCTCTAAGGTTAAGCACTAAAATTCTAAGGAAGAGAGCCTCAAAGTTGCCTGTGTAAGCCTCATTTAACATCCCTTCAGGATACACATTTTCATACAGTTTTTAATGAGCTGAGCTCATCTTGCTGTTTCCTGGAGACCTTTGTCCTGCTCAGTGAATGGAAGGACAGTGGTCAGGGAATGTGCTCCATTTGGGGCTGCTTTCTGTGCTTGGCACTCAGGATGGAGCTGTCTGCTTTGTTTGCATGACACCCCAGCCTGACAGTGAACGTGGGGCTATTGATGGAATCTAAATCTACATCCCTTACATCTTAGAAAAATTCTTTTCATATGTACTTCTGAAATAAGTTTAAAATGAATAGTGTGAGTGACTGGACATCAGTGCAGGCCCTCAGAGGAGTGCAGTCAGAGCAGGATTTTGGGAGGGATTATTTTGGCAGAGGAGCAAATGAGAAGAGACTGAGAGTTGGTTAAGATACGGATGCTTAACATGATGTCAGGGTTAGGGCAGAGGGGGATGAACAATCTGTAATGACACTGAGGTTTATTAGAGATTATCTAACTAATTTGATGGAAAGGCCCATACATTGAAGCTCATCTCCATGTGCATTTGTTAATGAGGCCCAGGATAATGCTAATTAATAATAATTCTTTTTAGGCCAAGTCATTCCCTAGAAGACAAGTGTAGGTGGTCCCACTCAGTGCTAGACATTTGCTTCAGTGAAACAAACATTTATTTTTGGGTGTTCAAAAATACCTTGAAAGGACTCCTACCCACCTGAGAGCTCACTTTAATGCTGATTTGTAGGTTCATGCCTGGGTTTTTTTTTAATGCAGACATATTTAAGGAGAGCAACAAGGATCCTGTGGTCAGATCTCATGGAAGCAAAGAACATTTATTGTATTTAAAAACCTTTAGGATTTTATCTTAATTTTACTATTCGTTCATCTTAAATTATCTCACAACCACTTTCAGGGACATGGTCATTTAAGCAAATAAAGATAAAGTAAATATATATTTCATATATTTAAAAGCCTAGTAAACTCTCTCCAGCAATTTCTTAATTCAGTAATTCCTCATATTCTATTCAATGCATAAACTGCTGGTGTACTGAAAAGATTATAAAGATAAAGAGGAGGTTTGGGTTTGGGTTTTTTTTAATCTTTTGGTGGAATCAATTATTTGGGGTTAAATGTCCACAGAGCAGTCAGATTTGGATGGATTGGATTTTTTGTATATGAAATTACTTACTGTTGATACAAAATACTTTTATGTCTTTGTATTAAACTCCTCTGTTTCCAAGACAAAATATAATCAGAAAAAAAGGATTTTGAGGGGAGATTTGTGTCCTTTTGATAATGAAGCAATCAATGCAAATTTAAAGGTGCAGTAAGCACCTCTGTAAACACACTATGGAAAATGTAATTCTTGTTGCCTGTTAAGATCGACAAATAAAGACGTCACTTGTAATAAGTAACTTGCTATTTCCTACTGGAGTCCAGTTTTGTAGTAAAATGTTCACAGCAGAGGAAATAGGAAGCCTTGAAGTTGTGGAAAGTAACTTGTTCTTTACCATTTACTCACAGTTCAGCTTCCAGGGAGGTTCTATCGACATTTAATCTGCTTTTGAATAATGAGGAAGTTCACTGGGAGCTGTTGGCCATCACAAGAGTAAGAAAGTCAGAGCTACACCTTTGAGTGAAGTTATCTAAGAAGACTTTGATGTTTTATTAAATTTGTGCAGTGAATATGAGACATTGTTTTCCACTGCTGGATTGCAGAGGAATGCTCTGGTTAGAGAGTGAGGTGGGCAAAAAGACATCAAAGGTGCATCTCTTAATGTGTTTTTCCAGGAATGTGAAGTCACTTCAGAAATGTAACTTGAAGCTGGTGTGAGTTCTCTGACCATCAGATGAACTCTGTGGAGGCAGCCTTACATATTCTGTGTTTTCTTCTTGCTCTGTTCCACACAGGCTGCCTGTGATAAGTCTAAACTATTACAACATCATCTTTTGTTAATGCCCCATAACCTCTGCAGGCCAGAATTTGTAGTTTCTGTCATTTCACACTAATTATATCCAAACACAAGCTGATTTACTTTTTTCTCTCAAAGCAGATGATGTTTGGAGGAGGCTGAATTCTCTAAGGTTAGTAATGAAGTTTCCATTTGAAGTAACCCAGTTCAAAGGGGGAAAATTTCCCCTTTAGGTTTAGAGCAAAGGTTCTAAAAGCCTGAGATGTGAAAATAAAGAGGCACCAGCTATAAATACCTTTCAAATTATGTCTCTTTAGACTTGCTGAAATGTGTGGTTAAGCTTCTTTCTAGCTGCTTTAAAATATTCAAGGTTATTGGCCTGCATTAAACTCAAAACCCTTTAAAACCCTATAGATACCTTTTTTTTAACCAAGTTATTCAGACCTGACAAGCAGAAAGATTTAAATATGGGGGTCTGTGAGGAGAAAAAAACCCAACGGACTTGAAAGAAGGAGCTGGGTGTTTTCTCCTGAAAAGAGAGATTTTAGTAATTTTAGTATTTTTACGCTTAAAAGTGAATTATCTTAATTAGTAAGTGTACAGCACAAGCAGTTCCCTCTTGCCAGTGATGTTCATATAAACTAAGCATCCCTGGAATAGGGGTATTTAGTCAGCCAGACTCTCGTGTCTAGAAAACATTAATATGCTTATGCTGCTATGACCAAGGCAAAATATTCCAAGTGCATCACCTCTGAAAGTTCCTTTGCCAGCATTTGGAGCAGGGTCTTCATTTGATCTGCTGTGTGTGATGGGCTTCGAGGTCTGAGATTTCATAATCAATATGTTCCTATTCATCAGAATTTCATCTACTTAGATGCATTAATTTGCACATTTACTCATCTCAAGCCTAACAGTGAGTAGTATTAAGTGAATGTTAAGTCAAAATTTTTGAGGGAAACACTTTTATTTCATGAAAATTTCAGCTTTGAGTATGGAATTCAGCCATTAGATGCAAGAGTGTGGAGTGCAGCTGGAACAGCCTTGGCCCAGTGAATGCACAGCTGGGCCAGTGCTTGCATTGGCAGTGGTGGAATTCCTCCAAATGATGGTGGAATTAAACTGAACTAAACACCAGTTTAGAAAGGGAACTGGATCACTCCAAGGGCAGTGAATCCCAGCACTCATTGTATTAAACTGAAGCACTGCATTCATTGTGTGATTGGAGGTGGCTCTTTGAGCTCCCTTTTTAAAAAAACCTCTGAAATGGTGTAAGAGATGGGAAGATTGTGCAAAAACATTGAATCACTCTGAGTATCTTGAGCCATTACATCCTGCAGGTTTTTATTTCTTGTGTCAGGCAGAGGTGTGGCTAAAGCTTCATATGACTCTTCTTTAATGTACTTAACCTTTGTGTCAGAGGCATTTTTATTTATTTGGTGTCTAAGTACAGCAGGAGATTGGAGCAGCATTGCCAACCTCTGCAAATGCTGTAATCATGGTATTAACCTACTTCAGAGCCCCGGGAGCACTCTCACTTTGTGAGGGGAGCAAGAATATTTTCATCACTCTTGAGTTCACTGGCAGGTTTTGAAACCAAATTCTGTTCCTGTTTTGTGTCTCAGAGTGGAAGGTGCAGTGGAAATGATTGTTCTGTCTTCCATTCTGCTTAGAGCAATAAGAGTTTCTTGTACATTTTCTGTGCCTCTGTGGGAAGGTTTGTGTTTATTTCTGCTGTGCATAGACACAGAGATTTTTTCCTAGAACACTGAATGTTGTTTTAGGCAAAGGAAGGAATGACTTGATATACCCCAAAGTAATTTGCCAGTCAGCTTTGGGTTTCCAGCTTACAGCAGCTTCTAGTTCTTACAAGCAGAGCCCTTTCAGCATTTTAGGCACAAGAAGTGAGTGTAAAAGATACTGCTTATGTGCACTGTGTACAATTTTCATTTTAGAATGGAATCTTTCCTTTTCATTTTAGAATGGGATCTTTTCCATTCTGAAATGAAAATTCTAAAGATTCCATTCTAAAACCAGCCTGATTCTTTTGTTAGAGGCCCACCTACAGAAATTGAAGAATGGTCAGGTTTGTAGCCAGCTGTCCATAACCTGATGCTTCTTTCCTGCTCCTGCAACTGAAACTTCCAGATTTCCTAGAACGATATTGGGGGTGCTGCTGTCTGTGAAAAGCCTTGTGAACTTGTGACTGTGTTTAGAGGAAGTCACACCAAGCAACTGTGCCAATAAAAGATAAGGTGACCTGAAATTGGAGCCTTCAAGGAAGCAAAAGTAAGAAAGGAGAAGGAATTGCTGCTGTTTGTAATTACTTTTCACTGGCTATCATACCTGGACCAGCCCCTGACAGAACTCAGCGTGTGGTCACGGCCCTGCATCTCCACCATGCCTTAAAAAGAGAAAAAGTTGGCATCCTGTTTCTAGACAAACAATCCCTGCTCTCCTTCCAGTTAATTTTCAGTGAAAAGAAGCAACAGCCAGCTTTCTGGTTCTAACTGCACTCATAATAATAGCAAGTTGGCAGCAACGGTGAAAAGGGAAAATTCACGCCTTTGCAGCTAAACATTTTGTTCTGAACTGTATTTTAATTACAGAATGTCACTTGGTGATAAATGAAGCTTTCTTCTTCTAGCTGGTTTCAATTAAGTTTTGTTTTAAAAAGGAAGAATAGGTTTTAATAAGGCTCAAAATACATAAAAATATTTCATTTTGACTTTAGTAGAACAAAGAGGATTTTAATATTGAATCAATAACCTGAAGTTATCTTGGCTGTGGGCCTTGGTTTCTTGCTATCTAGGTTGCTCTTTTTACTGGCCAGGGTCACCTCTGGCTCCAGTGGGTGTTTTTTACCTTTGCAGATGCTGAATTGCTTCATCCCAGATGCTGGCAAAAAAAGTCAAACCAACCTTGCACTCGGGGTTTCTCTGAGCTTAGAGATTTTATGGAATTAGGCACACCAACATGGACTCGTTTCATGATTAAGGATTTTGACTTAAAGGAAGAAGCTGTTTCCTGTAAGGAAAGATGTGGGGAATAAACATCTTCCTGTAAAATCACAACTCTAATTTGACTTTTGAAGTACTGGATTCATCAGAGGACAGTGTATAGAATATATTCTGTCTGGCTCCTCTCTGATGTGTGGTGTCATTCATGAAGCTCCAGGGTGTAGATTCTTCAGAGAGATTTCATGTAATCAAGAAACCTACCACAAAATTTTCACACTCCAGTGGGAAATAAGCAGGAGAGGATTACTTTTTAGTTTGCTAGAGCTGCCCCACTTAAAGCAGATTTGCTGGGGACTCTGCTGTGGAACTGCAAAAGGCCTGCTCGTTCAGTGGGGTGGGCTCAGCTCTCCGTTGTGTCAAAATAAATCAGTGCAGACAAATTTCCCAGAAGTTTCCAAACCAAGACAATATTTTAAATTCTAGTTTTTGTTAGCTGAAACCAGTGTGGAAATGTCCTTTCCTAGAATTTACACTTTGAAATTATGTATTCACACACTTTCGTTAGTGTGTGAGTGGTCTGGTGACGTAGCTGAGGGCAGGGGACATGGCAGTGATTTCAGGGAATTGGTGTCCCAGCTCCCTGTCCATGGCACAACATTTAGATAAAGATTTTTTTTAAAAAAACTAGCACTATCCTCAAGATGAAAGTTTGGGGGTTTTCCCCCACTCAGTTAAACAAGAAACCCACAAAACATTGCAGTGTAGACAAAGCTGCAGATTGGCTAAAAGCTTTAAGTTCCAGTTACTGCTGGGGTCTGGGCAGTGCATCAGCCACATCCAGACTCTTAACAGAGCACTCTGTGGAGGGAATGTGATTTTCTCTTTAAGATGCCTGAAATAAAGCTGGCTCTCTAAGAAGGAGAGATTTTAAATATCTTGTCATTGTGAAGGGATTTTGGTCTCCCGGCTGTAAGAATAAACATATGTGACTCCAGGTCTGCTGCTTACAGGGTCGGGAAGGATTCTTGGAGGGAAATAAATTAATGTCAGTGATTTCTCTGGTTATCTTTTAAATGTGAATAAATGCACCTTTCAATGCGAGGTGTCTCTAGTTTTCAGAATGGTCAACACAATGTGGTTTGTAGACGTGGCAGTTTAATGCTGTGAAAATCTTCTGGCAGTGAGACAGATGTGGCAAAACCCTTGTTGGAAGGGCTTTGGAAGAGGAGCAGGTAAGGATTTAGCGGCCAAGTAGCTGCTAAGCACACAGGCACTTGATTTTCTTTGTTAGTGAAAAAGGCAGAGTGGCTGTGGAATGTGAGGAAATCGGAATTTCTCTAACATTTTTATTTTCACAGAAATAGAAGGAAATTGCTGCTGAGGAGAAAGGAGAAGCTGTTTCAGAAATCCAGCTGCTATTGGAGTTGGAGCTGTGTAAATACTTCTTGCTCTGAGCTGGTGCTGGTTCTTCACTATCCTGTTACATGACCATATTCACAAAAAGAAACCTTTGTTTCTCTCCTTTTGGACCCCTTTTCCCCCCCTCAGTCTCTGTTAAAGATGTACATCTTGCTGTAAACACGTGGAAATATTTCCATCTCCCGCAGGTAAAATATGCAGCGCGACACAATTAAAATACAGAAGTATTCACCGTGTTTCTTAAGCAGTTTTGCCTCCCTTCATTTGGCAGCACATTGTCAGGACGTTCCTAATGAATCCAGCCTGCAGCAGAAGCTGCTCTCTTTCCAGTTTTCCCTTTATGAGTTAACAAAGAGAGAAAAGTAGGGAAAGTGTGTCAGTGGCATCAGGGAAAATGACAGGCAGCTTCAGGGGCAGGTGTTGGATCTGCACAGCTCCGGAGGTGCCAGTGAGCCTCCAAACCCACTTTGGACTCTGCTTGTAGGAAATTGAGAATTCTGCCCAAGGCAGATAAAAAGGAAATTTGGGATTGAGCGACTTCCGTCAAATGACTTTGGCAGAAAGTGCCTTTTTTTTTTTTTTTTTTTGCCTTTAAGTCCCAAAAGGCGCACAGAGAAATCACATCAGCCTTGTTTGCTGAGGTTTCTTTTTAATTTTTCTTCCACATTTTTTTTTCAGCTGTGTGGCAGATTCAGGCTATATCATGCTTGAGTTTTAACGAAGTTCTGACAGTTTCATGTTTCTGTCTCGTCTCCCTTTGAGGAATGCTGTGATGCTGAATTGAATTAGCCATTATAACTGGTCTGTAATTTCAGGTGTTTTCCTTAAACTATTTACAAATATTCTTGAAGCAAATCAAGCACTTTTAGTGGTGCATTTCTCCTAAACTGAGTGATTGCCTTGAAAACATCTGCTTAAATTTGTCACTTCACACTGAACATCTCTTGCATGTTGAGAATCCTTTGTAGTCTAAATACACCCAAATGGGATTTTTTTCACCAGTGTTGGAGCTCTAATCACACCACACCTTGGTTTTATTCAACTCCTTTTATAATCTCAATCTAAATCAATTTTTTTTCCTTTTTAAATTGGATTTAGTGGGATATTCCTGAGAAATCTCTGTTCTTCTTCACTTTCCCATCAAAACTTACAGCCCAGAAGTAACTTTGGGAGTGTGGGAATTGCAGTGTTTGCAAATACACAGGCAGAAGATTTCTCTAATACAGCTGTTAGGCTTTATGGATTTACCTTCATAAATAATTAACCATAACCCTAAATGAAAAACTGTTTAGATTTTTCTTTTCCTTAGGTGGGCTGAAATATGTTACTACAAGTAAATTGTGTTTCGGTGTCTTCCCAATTTAATTTGTATACTGCAAAATCAAGCTTGATCCAAGCAAGGAGCTTCAGGAAGTTTCCAGCAGACCTTTAGTGTACAAGGAGGAAAACAGAGTGAACAATAAACAAATAAACACAGGGAGGATTAACATCCAGATACCCCCGTGAAAAACAACACACTGTGATAACATATTGAGAAGCAAAGAACATTCCAGTTGATGGTAATAAAGTGTGTGTCAACAGCTGCTTCCCTTGCAGGATATAGGCAGGTGGTTTTCCATCAGTTTATTTCACTGAAAAATGAAAATATTGCTCTCCTTCTTCCCTTTCTCTGGAATGGAAAGGGGAGATGAGTAGGTATATTTAAGAAGTATTTTTGACAACCTGCTATACAAGAAACTGGTAATGCTAATGTACTTTTTGAGGTTTCCATTGCTGGACAAATTTTTGACATAATGAAACACAAAATTAGTAGACATGCTGTACACATCTATTAATACTGCCTGTGGAGGTGGATGTGTGTCTTTTTTATCCCACATCTCCAAGTGCTGTACAAAGTTTGAAACTAAATAAAGATGAGGAATTCACAAAAATCACATGTGCACTCTACCTATTGTGAACGGTGCATTTTGGAATTTCATTTTAGAGCTACTTTTTAAAAATGAAAATGAACTTGCATGCACCAATGATGGGCAATGAATGCAAAAATAATAAAGCAATCAGCCACCACTGAAATGCTGCCACCTCTCAGGAAATGACAGCAATTTGCCTGTGCTGCAGCACATCACAGTATCATCCCTCATTTTAATATTTGATTTCCAAGATTCATGTTTCTGATATTTATGACAGATGTAAATCTTGGAAATCCAGAGATGTGAAATTATGGACTCAACACCCAGAGTAAGGCTTTTGTGCTTCTTAGCTACTAAATAACATCAGTTAAAGGAACAAGGATTGTTCTGGCTGAGCATGAGTCTTCCCACGTGTCATTAGGTGGTGTCTCTGATGATCTGATAAAAAGTTCTGTGGTTTGTCCTGTAAATCAGGGAAGGGCAGATAAACCACACTGATTCCACAAAAGAAAATGCTGTTTTTCTGTATTAAAAGATACCAGCCACACTCCTGCCTGTAAAGCCTTTTCTCCTCAGCAGAGGCTCCTCTCTCAGGTGTTTGTGAGCTGCCAGCTCCAAGCATATCAAGCAGCTCTACCTGTTCTTATAGAAGCACTCAGCACTAATGGCTCTGAAAGAAACAAGGTTTTCATTGACTTTCCAATCTCCAGCGTGAGTTAAAAGCTGAATTTTACCTCACTGTCACTCAGCTTCACTTCTTTGAAGGATCCTGAGCTGGATGTGGGGTGACAGTTCCAGCAGGATGCTGCTGCTCTGGGCGGTGCCACGTCGGGTTCTGTCACTGAACAGGCACAGGGGGAAGCTGCAGTTTTCTTTATAAAGTATGAGAGTATTAGCTGTAATTAATACGATTTTATTTATTTTATTTATATTTATTTTATTTATATTTATTTTATTTATATTATAAGCCATTTTTAGGTGAGCTATCAGACACTGCTGGTGGAAAGGCTCAGCCAAGTTAAGTGTTGTTGTAGCAGTGCTGCCTGCAAAGTTGAGAGTGCTTTGCTCGAAGCTGAAGTCACTTGTAACAAGTTAAAAAAGAAGAACTTCTACTTCTCAAAAATCATAGTAAACTACTCAGAATTAGAGAAACATGTGCCGCATTTTTTAGCAAACACTCACCTGGGGCACATTCACCTGGATTTCACTGTGCTTGTTACAGCTGAATGTTTAATCTGTATTTTTCTGTGCTGTGTTGGTTTGGTTGGGGGTTAATTTTTTTCCCATAGAGAACAAGCTTTTCTCCAGCAGTGGAGCAGTTTGTGTTGTAGGGTAGGCATTAAAAGGTTTCAGTTGGGCTGAGCTGGTTGCTGCTGGAACTCAGAGTGCAGGGATGGATTAGGATCAGACAGAGCTGTGTGAAGTTGGCTGTCAGCTATGCTCAGACTTCTGACGGGGGATGTAAATTATGCTCTGCTGCAGCTCTCTTAGTTAGCTGATCTATGGAGTGAAATTGAACTTGACTACCTGGGCTGTTCATCTTTCTTCTTGATGGAGAAAGAGGTGCCAGTGGCACTGAGCAGTGAGTACCAGTGCAGAGGGAAAAGGCTCAGGCTGAGGGAGATCAGGATGTCACTGACAGCCTCTGGGAGATGGGGAGTGATGGAAGCACAGCCTCCCTCCCCTCTGCTGCTCTGCAAAGGGAATGCTGTAATTTTAAAAAAGAGCAGAGGGGGAAAAAAATATAACAGGATGGCTAATTAAATTAAAACACTTTTGATTAAGAAAAATAAAACATCGCCCATATCATGGTGTAAGCTCAGCTGGTAGCTAAGCACTAAAAGAAATGATCCCAGCTGAAACCAGGAGAGCCTATAAAACAAAGCTGGGCTGTAGCTTTCTCACAAGTGTGATGGCAATTAATAAATGAAAATATGTATGTGTAGTGCTTGGAAAAGGAAGTGAATATGAAGTTATTACTGAATATTATTTATACCTTAAATTTGCTTTCATCTTTATTTTTCGGTGCCTTTGATTTTGTGTGTGTTGTGAGAATGAGGATATAATTCTGTAGACTTTCACATTTTGCTTTTGCTTTCCAGTATGCTGTAAAAGTTATCCTTGAAATATTTATTCCCAGAGCAGGTCTTGAAAATCTGTTGCTTTGGTTGTTCAAATTATGAACTACATGGATTTCAGCAAAAAGAGGATATGAGCAGTTTTGTGTTAAGTGAGTCTTTTAATCTCTTATGTGTATTATTTAACAACTAATGATGAACATCTAAGGGTATTGCAGCTTTTCTCACAGTGGAAACCTTCACTTGAATCTTTCCCCACTTTCTGGCATCCCCTCTTCATAGAAGTGATGAGAATGATAAAATTAGAAAATTACATTATAAAAGTTAAAAATTAATTTGACATGATTTGATAGAATTATGGGCTTGAAAGTCCTTGGGCCATCACAGAGGTGAGATCTGGACCATGCCAGAGGTTCACTAAGATGCTCTTACAACAGCTTCAGTGAAGCAATGGGTAGGTGTTCCTGTGGTCCAAGTACAGGATTGAAAGTTCTCCTTAATCTCTGACCTGTAAATTTAGCTGTTTTCTTCTTATCTTTTCCCACCACACAGAGAAAAATTAATTGCCTATCCCTTAATGCCGACGGGATCATAGCAGGGCTGGAGAATGGAACAGATAAACAAAAGTTACAAAAGTTCTATAATGCCATCGTGCTGCAAGGGATTAAAGTCAAAAAGATGGCAGATAGAAAATACACAAGAGAAGCTGGATAAAATTAGGGTGGTTAGTGCAGAGAGTTGGAAAGATAAAACAGATGCTTGCTGCCAATAGATGAAACAAGAAGTGAAACCGGAAGAGCAGTAAATCTATGCTACAAAAAAAAAAGACATACCTGCCTCATGGAACTCTCTGCTACAAACTAGAAGTGGTGAGAAATTCCTTATTAGTAATGGGCACTTACTCTGAATACCTGGGTAGCCTTATTATTGTGGTTTGGTTTCCTTCAAGATACAAACTCCTGTGCAGTCCCATCCAGAGGAGCCTTCCTGAGGGGGAATTTTGCACATCTACTGACTGAATTGAAAAGTAAAAGGTGTGTCAGTCAGTGAGGCAGGGAGTCAGAGATAGGGCAGCTGTCAGTGTTTACATGCTGGGCCTCATTTCAGTGTTAAATATTAGAAGGTGCCCTCTCCCTTCCCACACTGTGCATAAGGTGACTGTGCTGGAACTGGGAGGAGCACAGGATAAAAGTTCAGGCAGGGAAGCAGCAGCCTGTGGTTCAGTGGGACCCTTGGGCTGTGGGTGGAAAGCTCATCCTTGCCAGTGCACTCCTGAGCCACAGTGTGAGGAGAGGAGCAGCCAGCAGTGGCACAGGGACTGTGTTTTCCAAGTGCTACTTCCCTGTTACAACTTGTTTTAAACCAGGAGATGCCAGTTCCAGGACTGGAGCTCCTGCAGCTGTTAGGGAAGTCATTATTCCACCTATTTCAAAATCCGGGGGAGTTCACCTCAGCGCTCCCGCACCTTCCAGCGAGCACGTGTGACTTTTTTCTGAGATGTCTCATTACCAGTCTCTTCTCCTGTGCCATCATTTTCATTAGGCTGCATTGTTGGAGGGAGCTCTCAGAGGCTGAGCTCTGATTTCAGCACACGCGGGAGAGCGGCACAGGGAGCCTCGTGTGGAGCCTGGCACCAGGGCCAGAGCCTGGAATGGCTTCCAGGAGTTATCCTCCTTCTTCAGTAGCCCCACACAGAATCATTTGTGACAAGCTGGCCTGAAAATCCTGTTTGTCAACACGAGTAAAGTGGTCCCGTGAGGTTCCTGCTGGTTCCCTCGTGGGGCAGCTGGACAAGTATGGCTTTAGCGTTCAGAGGAAAGCTTTGAGACAGAAGGAAAAGTAAAATTGTCCTTTGTAGCCCTGAATTTTCCTGCTTTCCAGTGTTTGCAGTTTGTAGTGGAGGTTCTCACGCAGCTTCATATAAACTATGTAGATAGTTAGAACTTACCTATTTTGTTTACATATTTCTCCTCGCAGAGGAGGAATGTGATTGATGGCGTTCACCAGTGAGGTCAAGAAGATGGCAACTTGTTTAGCCAATCTTTTGCCTTCTGGCCAAGATGTATAAAAGATGGAGCCAGAAAATTAAAATAGAAGCTTTTTCCTGCTTGACCTTCTGTGTCTGCCTCGTTCTTTGTGTTCCTGAAACTGCCGCAGTCCTTCTGTAGTGTTCAGTGTCCAATTTTGCTGTATTATTCAAAATATGAGCTTGTAGAGGGTAATAATACCCTGTCTGGCCTTGCTGAGAGCACGTGCCCTGGTATAAATGAGCTCATGTTTCTGCAGCATTTCTTAATGCTGAGGAATTTTGGAATGACAGCACTCACATAAACAGTGTTAAAGTCTGCTTTATTCCTCTGATGAGGTAGTGCCTTTACTTAACTCGGCTTCAGGGTAAAAGAGCTTAATCCCTACAAGCTGTTTTAGCCCCAGTTTGGGTAATTCTCATGTGCCAGGCCAGCCTGCAGAGGTTGCTGCCACCCTGGAATTTCTCTGAGCCATAGTTAGGAAAAACTGTGTTAATGCTGTTTTGTAGGCTGGACTTGAACAATGTGCTGAGTTTGGGGCTGTCATAGTTACCCAGTCCCTCTTGTAAGCTTGGAAATCATCACTTTAGTGATTGACATTTGGGTGTACAGTGGGATCAGGATCTTCTGCACTTACTGAATGAAGCTGATTTGTCTTCCTGCATGAGCAACTAAAAACTTCCTGTTTCTCGAGATCTTTTGAGAAGATTGAGAAGAACTTGGAATCCAGCCCCTCACACTGATAGTTGTGCATGATATATGTAGTGTTTATCACAGTCTGTTTCTCCAGGTTGCTGCAGGTGTACAGAGCTCTTAGTGCTGCCTGTGTGTAACTGCCATGGAAGGTGAGAAGTTAACATCTTAAAAGATGTTTCCCTTCCACACCTGCCTGTAATTTGCATGGCAATCGAGGAAAAGTGAGTCTAAATGAAAAGAAATGTTCTGTTTCTAATTGTTGTCTCTTCCTGGAAGAGGCAGGCAGGAGGGAGCTGGCACCTTTGTCATATAGATTGAGGAAAACCCCGCTGGTTTGTAGCACGTTATTTGAAATGTGCAGGGACATTGTTCTGTTTACCTTTTAAATGAGCAAAGAGAAGGTGGCTGTATTTAGAGCCATTGTTGTAGTGATGTTGCTAATGGGGGGTTTGGATAAGT
The DNA here is from genome assembly GCA_024734555.1 of Trochalopteron elliotii. Taxonomy (NCBI): domain Eukaryota; kingdom Metazoa; phylum Chordata; class Aves; order Passeriformes; family Leiothrichidae; genus Trochalopteron; species Trochalopteron elliotii. The sequence continues at coordinate 915,624 of JANPWX010000451.1, read as the reverse complement.
TTGATGGAGCACATGGTTAAATGTTCAATCTCAGAGGCCCTGCTTGTCCTACGAAAGAGTTTTGGAGTTTGAATACTGATATTCACATCTCCAGCTGTTTTACTGGAGCAGACCTGTAATGGGAGGCAGGTGATTTTGGGGTACTCGTGGGTGAGAAGGTGACTGGTTTTTGGGAGGGGGAGCCCGTGGAGATGAAATCCCTGTGCTGCAGCAGGAGCTGTCCTCCTTCCCTGCCCCGCAGGCAGGACGTGCTGTGCAGGGAGAGCTGCTGGCAGAGAGGCAACAGGGGAGGCAATTTGAAGAAGGCTTAAATTAAACTCAATCAGGCACAGCAGCCCTGAGCTGAAGGGCCATATCCTGTGCCTGGTATGTGCGCTGAGCTCCTACTTCCCTCTGTAGCTTTGGAGAAAACAATGTTGGCATCAGAGATGTGAGCAGAAAGCCGCCTTTTCATCCCTCCTGCGTGTAATTTTTGACAGGTTTTTCCCCCCTCCCCCCCCTTTTACATCCACTGTTTGTTTGGGTTTTTTTTCCTCTTTGAAGACTTTTCCATTGAATTTAAAATCTCCAGATTTAAACCTTATGTAGACGTAATTATGTCTCTTCCTATTTACTTAATCTTGCTACTTGTTATCCGTACAATATTAGCAATGACACTTTTTCCTGGGCAGGGTTGTGACATATTTTCATATGAAAAAAAGGAGGAGTATTTTGAATAGAATAACTTGACTTATTTCAATAAAAGTAGGCAGGTGGTGTGTTTAATATGTTAACCCTCATTCTATGGATTTGTTTTACAGCCCTTCTGTCTTGAGATGGTAAAAGACTGGAAGGGAATTAAGGAGACCAAAGAAAGTCCCTTGACATTTTTATGTGCTGAAGTAACAGGCAGGCAATCTTGCTTTATACAATGCTGTCTTCCTGGGTAGAACAATTAGTGTTAATGTGGTAATGATAATTGTTTCTGTAAATTATTCTTAATTAACTATTTATGTAATAAGACACTTAAGGATCTGTATTTAACAATTTTGAGGGGGTTTTTTTCCCCCTGCTAATTGGCTTCCCTATATATTTCTTTCCTGAGCTCGTGACTGTTTTCTGTTCAGTATTAACTGTGTGACATTCAGGCTTAAAATTTGGTATAGATGATCCTTAATTAACACAAAATGGTGCCTGAATGATCAAGAAACAGGTGGGTTCCTTCCTTTATCTGTGTTCTAATTGCAGAGTGCTGTGTTTTCAGGGAAGTTACCAAGCTCTAAGACAGATCCCAGCTTGTGGGGCCACTGTTCCTACCCAGAATCATCACCCCAGACTTGCAGCAGGTGCCTCTCAGATGTTAAACTTCATTATGTGCCAGATGTGGAAGTGCCTCTTTGAGAATCTTCTGTATCCAGCTGAGGAGATAAGAGAGGAAAGGGAAAAAGTGTTTGAGACAAGAGCTTCAGGGTAGTCAGTTTGTGGTGGTATTCAAGCAAGGGAGAGAGTAAAAATGGATAATCTCCTGCCTCATTTGATGCTGCCTGATAGATTTTGAAGGGGTTTTGGAACAAGGTGAGGGAGAGGGAATAGCCTGCTATGCCATGTGCTCTTTAATTAGTTCCTGTTGTTCTGGTTTGGGCTTTCTTCATCTTGAAAATGTCACCTGCTGCCCTGCTCTTTCCTCGTGGTTTTTTTTTTTTTTTTTCACTTGCCTCTGTGTGAAGCATATACCAGTATTTTATGTATGTAATTGGTCTGAGTTTCTGTATACTGCCTAATACAAAGTGCACAGTCTCCTTTTTACTGTGGTTTATGTTTATTGCACTCACTGCATTGCTTTATGTGTGCACTGTGCTTATGGAGTGTGTGGTGCAGGCAGAGAGATGTTGTATTCCATTCTTAGCATCATTAGTGCTCTTTTCTTCACCAATTTTCATCAAGCTGTAGTTTAATTCAATTCACCTCATTATTTTGCAAAGCAGCTCTTATCGGTTTGATTTCCCTTCTATTGCTTTTAAACAAAAGTGTCTCAAAACAGTGAGAACTTCAGTATTTTTAGCTTTATTTTTCTTTATTTTGACATGTTCTGAGCATCCTAGGATTTCTGTAATACAGCCAATCAGTTAAAGCCAAATACTGATAGCTTTACAAGTTAATTAGCACCTCAGTTCATCAGCACTCACACTCAAATTAATACTGGAGTAAGCATCTCAGAATCTCATCTCCCATTTGCATTTAGTGAAGGTGATTTTGCAATATGTTAATTTTTATTGTGTGCAGAGCCTGTTTAATTTTTGGTGCTTTTATTTTTTGACCTACTTAAACGTGGGGCCTAAAACCTTACAGGAATTGGTTTGTTTGAGCTTGTGTGAAGAATATGGAAAATTCAGTCCTTTGCTAGGATTTATTCTGATTAAACAGCACTGACCCATTGTTTCCCTACTCAGTCATTTGGAAGGTAGGTGGTTTTTTGACTGTATTGGGTTCTTTTAAAGTGTTTGCAGCTTAGGGCTCTTGATGTAAATAAAAGGAAGTATTAGGCTAAAATAAGAAAAATAACTTTAACCTAATCAAGTCCTAGTTGTCTGAATTACTAACACCTACAATAATTAAGATACTCTGCGGAAGTAATAAGCTAATCATGTTCAATAATAAAGAAGAATCATCATATTCAGTCCACTACATCTTTAGATTTTTCAGTGCATTGCCTTTTCTTTCAAAGAGTGAAAGAAATGATGGGAAGAAATTTTTTTACTCTGGTGGTGAGCTCTGGTGTATATGAGAACAAATAATTGGAACTTCAGAGGCTTGATATTTTGGGAAGAGTACAGATAATTACTATTTACTGTTGTCTCCTCAGCTGCAGCATACCAAAAAAAAGTTGCTAATTTCAATTACTCTTAATTTAGAGAGGTTACTGGGGGAACACTTCACCAAGGGTGAAGTCTTCTGCTGCTGCAGAAGACTTTATCCAGGTGCTGTGAGAAGCCAGAAGCTTTTTGGTGGTCCTGCTGCTGCAAGGTCAGAGAAGGAGAATCCCTTGAGTCACAGATCCAATTTTACATCCCTGCAGTGGTGCTGAGGGCTGAATGTGCTGCAGATGCATCAGTACTGCTCTGCTGGCTAAAAATCCCCACTCCAAGGAAGCAGTTATCCCAAATACCAGCACGGGGATTTGGAGTGTATTAAAAGAGGAAGTTGGGGCTGTGTCTCCCCAGAGTACTGCTGGTGTGGGATTTGGTTTTTAGGAGTATTCTTCAGGGGGTTCAGTCGTGTACTGCACCATTGTCTCTTCCTTTGGTGTTCTTGAGACAGAAGTAGATGAGATCTGAGTTTATGGGAAGCATTGGAGGTGGGAGAGATTGATTGGCTGCCTGCTGGAGTAGAGACTTTTATCAAAATTTATTGAACAGGATACAGGTAAATGTTTCTTTCTTTTAATCAAGGTTGATTAAATTACAAATCAGAAAGATGCCCCTGCTGCCTTAGGCACATCACAACCTTGTTATCATCTCAAATTCATCCAGCCTTTCAAGAGGGGGTTTTATTAGCTGTTCCTAATCCCCAGGTAATTACTATAGACCAAGAGATATTTGTGGAGAGAGTTTCGAGTGAGGGGAAGGGGTTCACAAGATGTCACAGGCCGGAATAAATTCTGTGGTGCTCCATGACAGCATTTCCTGCTCTGATTGCCAGTCCTTGTCTCCAGGCACAGCCACCTGAACCCTCCTGGGCTGTGCCCCTTTCCTGGGCACAGAGCAAGTGTTCCTCCCTTTTTTCCCAGCACCAGCACTGCAGGAAAAGGGGATGATTTGGATGATTGGCGCCGCTGCCCTTTTATAAAACAGCTTCATGATTGCACGAGGTAGGAAACTCAGCAGGATCATTAATTCCTTAAGGTTTCCACTTGTTTTCATGGCAGCCGCCTCCAGAAAAAGGTTCCTGTTTCTGAGCTTTCTGTATTTCAGAAATCAGCAGATTTTGTGGGGAACTTTTATGACAGTGACAGTAAAAGAAAAGCAAGCAATCAAACCCAGACTGTTTTATATACTTTGATGTTATTCACTTGCTAATACAGTGCTCCCTAAAAACCAGACTGTTCGCTCACACCTATTTCAGTTTTAAAGGAAAATGCCTTTGCTACTGCAAACAGAGAAATTAATCATAACTGGCTCGTTCTACAAAACACCCTCTCAGCAATGGGAAAGGTCTGATTTTTTTTAATTTAATTTTTTTCCCCCTCAAATAAGGAAACTTAAATTACTTAAGGGACTACTTAGCTTCCACTGGTGCAAGTAGATTAACATAGGAGGAATTTTGATTTATTTCCAGAAATGAATATATGTTTCTAGGTCAGTGACTCTATTTAGAACAAAAGATCTTAATGTTTTTTTTCCAAAATAAATCCAAATGTAGTGTTGGCTAGTCTGCTCTCCATTTGAATTTCAGTTTAATCTTCATCTCACTTTATTCCCCTTTTCTTGAGGAGTGCAAAAGTGTTAAAGTTCAGAAGAAATAAATGAATTGGGAAAGAGGGGAAGGGATAATAAAATGATGAAGTCAGTCACCCTGAACCAGTACCATAAGTAAGATAGAGGGGCAGGGATGTTCACTAAAAGCAAAATAAGATCCGGAGCAGTAGAATGAAAATTAACAGTGAAACAGAGGGAGGCAGGATAATATTGAGTACCTGGGCAACAAAAGCAGATCCAATTCAATGTTGATAACATAAAACAATCCATATACAGGAAAAAGAGTAATACATGACTTCTTTTCAGTGGACCAAAACCAGATTTCTGGATTTGACCCCTTGTATTAAATCTGGAGGAATAGATCGTATTTATCAATGTTATGAATTGAAACAAACTTAAATGTTCATTATGTTGCAGTCTGTCAGTGTCTGGTTTGGTAATTTATCTGTTGACAAACTTTGTAACAGAATTGTTAAAGATCAACCTTTGGAGAAATGAAAAATCACAGAATTGAGCCTCTCTTCGAATATTCAGGATGCCATGTGAGACTGAAAATTTACTAATGTTACTTGTGGAAAAGTAGCCTCTAGCAAACTCTTAAATGTAAATTTTGAGGAAGTTATATGTATCTATGCTGGTTAAAAATAACCTTACCCATTAGATGTTCAGTATAATACACCTTCTTCTTGATAGCTCAGCTGCCCAGGGGGATGTATGGTAAATGTTGGTTAAAAATAACCTTAACCCCTAAAAATGTCCCAACTGTTCCTGCTCCCCCAAGAATCCCTTGCTCAGGTCAGGATCCAGTCTGGGCTCACCTGTGCAGTCTGCTGCCCTTCACAGCCACTTTTGGCTGCAGTTGCAAAGATTTATGACTCAGGTAATAACTCCAGAGTATCTGAATTTACAGCCTGATAGTTAATTATTCTCTATGCGCCATGTGCTGTAGTTCACATGTAAACATTGGTTGGAAAGCAAAATAATCCTCCACAGCAGAATTGGGCATATCCCGGGGACTGTTCTGTTTCCATCTCAGGAGTGGGATGCTCTGCTCTCCTGTTTCAGCTGCTTGGAGGGTTTTAAAACATGACCTGGTGTATCTGAGTGTGGTTTATCTCCATTGCCAATAATGCTCATGCAATGTAGTCTCAATACTAACCTGGAATACATTTTAGGCTCTTTTTGTATTCATGGTTGATTTTTGTGAACCTTTTTCCTTGCTAGTGATGTCAGCAGAATGTCTCTACTGAATTATGGATTAGTTATTTAATCAAAGTCTGTGCATTATTATACAAGTCACTTCATTCAGCTTTGTCCTGAAAAACTGACTAGAATGTTTTTGATTTGCGATGGAATTGAGTGAACTCCTGATACATAAAATCCAGTTGTGCATCCTGCACCTCTGTCTAGTGTCATGCAAATGTGAAACAGGAGGTACATGTCCAGCAGGCCTTGCTTCTGGAGCCCAGAGAGATTTTCTACATCAGTAACAAAGGAATACAGAATTCAGAATCGTTTGCACTGACTCTGATGCATCTTTTTTAGTGGATCCTGCAGATGTTAGCTTTAAAACATCTGTTTCTCCTGGTGTTTCTTTCCTCAACATCTTGAATCACACTTGAGCTGGTGCTGCAGCACCAGCTTGGGACCACCAGACTTGCTGGTTTAGCAATTACATCTGGTTTTATTCCAAATTATGGTTTTGTCCAGCTGTCTTTTAAAACCATTGCTATGAGTTGCTAGGATACATTTCTAAAAGTGGAAGCCGTGTTTACACCACTTCAGTGTGAAAAATCTTTGTGTGTCACTTACTTCTTTGCCAAGGCTTCGTTACAAGGCACTGCTGAAGTTTACCAAGCTCTCCACATTGTCAAACAATCCTGTTCCTTTGTTTGTGGTAATCAGAGAAATACATGGCTGATTAAATGAATCCTGTTTTGTCTGCTATTATTATTTACTCCTTTGCTGAGCAGTGGCATTATTCAGAGGGATGTTTAGTCAGCTCAGTCCTGACCAAGGCCAGTCCTGCACGTGTGGGTTCTGCTGTGAGCTGAGCTGAAAAAACTCCTTTTTGTGCATCCTCCAGCCCTCAGAGCATCTCTGTGACCTCCTGTGCACTGGCTCCAAGTCCTTCTTATGTTGAGGGCCCCAGAGTTGGGAATCAGCTCATTTGAAACGAAATGAAACCCACACATTTTCCTAAGGAAAGTATTGAGGCAAGGAACTTGAAATTTGTGCAAGTGGAGGATAGGCAGCACACACCACCAACAGACAGTGTCAGAGTTTGCCCAAGTTCTGCAGGATTTTTGAGCTTCTGCTTGCCCAAATATGATCCCAAGGATGAAGTCTTTCTCATCTCACAACATCTGCTGTAACCTGCCTCGTCTTACATTGTTAATTTTTTTTCTAAAATATGTTATTTTTGACATAACAGTAGTCTCCTTATTATAAAATCTACACTGTAGAAATATATTTGAACACCTAAATTTATAGTTGGATTGGCCACTTCAAGCTCAGTGTTGATGCTTTTAATATCAAAAAGGGTTTTTGTGGGGGCCATCATGTAGGAGGGTGACTGAAGAAAGAAAGAACTGGCATTTAAACCTTGAAAGAATTTTTCCTAAATGATAAGACTTGAGTCTGAGATTAGACTTGTTAGCCACCATTGTGATTCTTTCAAACCAGCCCAACAGGCCTTGAAATAAATGCCGTGGATGTAATCAACAGTCAGATTACACTGAATGCCCACAGACTCCACCAGAAAGGTCTAAGGGAAAAACAATTACAGATGAAACAAAACAGCATTTAAATCCCTGCGTGAGAAGCAGCCACACAAAAGAAACACAGATCGTGGTTTAATTACCCGGGTGGAAGAATGTTTAGAAAATTAATATTAGGACACTGGCAATTGAAAGCATTTAAATAAGTGTTAATGCCCCCCTCCCCCTTTTCTTCCCTTTGATTAAAAAGGTCACTGACAGCACACAGCTCTGTGAGTACTCCAGCAAACATGGGAGTGATGGCTGCAGTGATTTTGTGCAGCTCCTGCAGGTGTCAGAGGACTGAGGGCTCAAGAGTGGTGCATAGCTTCTTAAAATGGCCCCCAGAAACACATATTTTCATTTAAAAGCTTATAAAAGGCTCTGCATGGTTGGTGAATTTCATCCTCTCGTTATTTCGGGTACAGCTCGGGTGTATCAAGGCCACCTGATGGTTTGGTTGTGCACAGAGGTGACCACCAAAAGATTTAAACTCTCTCTGCCATTCAGAGAAAACTTCTAAACTGATCAAATGCAAAGCCATTCCTTCCATTCCATCCTGGAAGTGAAGAATCTTAGAGATGGACACACATGAGCTGTTGCAGGTGACTGAGGAGGAGAAACCTGCACATGGCCTCTGTGTCTTTTGCACTTCACTTGTGGGCATTGCTGAGTGCTGTCTCTTCATTTTCACTTTCCACTGTGGTGCTGGAATGGCATGAAAGAAAATACAGTAAAGGCAAGATTTAGGCTCATCATTTTTTGCCTCAGGAATGATGGTACTGTATAATTTCAGTTGCACCTGCTGGCAGTATATTAAATGGTGAAGTGTAGGCTTAGGCAGCATTTAGTTGGGGAGGAAAGTTAAAAAGATTTTACTTCTGCCAAGCCTTTTTTAGGATATTTAATAGGGATATGGTGGGTAAAATAGGGAATCTGACATGTGGGTGATGATAAAAGGAAGAACTGGTAAAAGCAAGAGAAATCCACAGGTAATCTGAATGCTGCAGCAAGGTCAGTGCAGTGAAGGAAATGGAGATCCTGAAGACCTTTTCTTTGCTTGCAGTAGGACTGAAATCCTTGGAGTTGTTTTTTGCTCTTGAGTTTATGTGACCAACTGGTCAGAGTTGGCCTTGGTTGGGTAATGAGGTGATTCCCAGAGAAGCTGTAGAAGTGTTCAAGGCTGGGTTGGACAGGGCTTGGAGCAACCTGGGATAGTGGATGGCAGATGGGGTTGATTCCATGAATTTATGATTTCTTTTCATCTCCCTGGTACTGCAGGAGTGTTGCCTGCAGCTTGGAGTCATTCCTGATCTCTCCCTGGAAGGAGTTGGATCTTGTGGAGCATGTGGATAATGCCATCCATTGTAAATCCATCTCCCTTTCCTCTTGGTAATCTCTTAGTTTTGCTGGAAAGACTCTTGTGCACTGAGGGACCAGGAAAGCCTGGTTTCTTTGGTTTTCATGGTGATCTAAGCTCTAAGGAAAGACAAGGGTCAAGTGTGGCCTCTCCTCAGCACATCCATCCATAGCATGGTTCTCTTCTATTGAACCAGCTGTTTTCCCCTGCCTGGTAAAGTAAAAAAAATCATGATATAGATGAGACTTGACTGAAATTGGCCCGAAGCTTCACGTGTTAATCCAGGGAAGAGCAGGTACAAGAAGGGAGGATGGGAGTTTCCATTGCTCTGCACATTCCCACATAACACCCAGGGCGTGTCTGTGTTCTTCTTGTTTCCTTGAGAAACCAGACTAAAAATAACAGCAAATAAGAAATGAAAACAATTCTGTTACTACATAGTACATTGCAAGGAAAAAAACATTCTCCACGTCTCTGGATTAGCAGAATGTTTGAAGCTGTGATAACCCAGTTGTTAACAACCATAATTTAGATGTGGGTTGGTTTTTTTTTTTTTTTCTTCACATAAATATGACTTATTTGAAGTACTTTGAATTAGAAAACTCATGAATAAATATTTTGACATAATCAGAATTATATGGCTAGAAATTGACCTACTTTGCATGACAGATGCTTGAGAATCCCCCAGCTAATAGCAGACTAACCTGGCATAGCAATGCCCGATCTTATAATATTCTAAGCTGCATACAGACATTAAATTATTAGATTGTTGGGTTTTTTGCACGGAGATTAGACACAGTCAATTTTGTTTGTAAATGAATAAGTTATAGGCAAGTTATTGAGGAGGCATTGGGGTGCAGTCTAGAGAAGGATCCCTGCAGCATTTGATCAGTTTTTTCAGCGTGGTCTCCAAAAATCTGTTAGAGGTAGGAATAGCCAGCAAAGCCTGATGGTATCAGCAGCCAAATAATGAGAGTATTATACCAAATAGACAGGTCTTTTCAGAAGATAAGCACAACTGCGAGAGGAATAATAATGTTTTAAAAATCTGGTGATATTTTGATGGTGTGAATAGAATCTACTTTTCCCCCTGCAGCTGTTCCTTACGCCAGTGTTGATTTCAGCAGACTGATTTTATCTTTCAGTTAATATGACAGGGATTTTCTACAGGTTAACAGAGAGCTCTGACCTTGGGAAAAGAGTCTTCTCAGTTTAGGTTTATATGGATTCTTTTAAAAAATCATCTTCCTTTATTATTTTAACAAACACAGGTGATGAAACATTTTAGGTGCTTATTGCACAGAATGGAGTTTTCAAGGTTCATAAGTTTTTGTTGTTCAGTTCTAGCACAAGTAATAACAGTGATTTTATTTGTAAAGTATCATGCTTTTTATTTTTAGTGGGGGAAAAGTACCTTTTTCATGGCTCAGTTTCAGCAAAGATAACCCTCCTTTTATTTAATCCACGCAATGAAAAATAATAACATATTCCATTTTAGTAGCCCCTTCATTCGCTTCCCTGTTGTTTTCTCTGTTTTCAAAGAATCTCTGCAGATGAAGTCGACTTTGTTCAGACTTTTTTTCCTCAAGGTCTTCAGGGGAATGTTTTGCTCTCTTGTAATGAACCCTTGTTAGCACAAAGGTAGTAAAACCACGTGTATAATATTGGCAGATCTGTTCTCTTCCAAGCCTGAAGCAGGGCCAGGCTGAGACACAGCTCCTACCCTCTCTAACTTGATTTGCTCCAGCTGCTTAAATCTTCCTGGAATTAAGTTAAACTGTCCCTTTAGCACCCATATTTCTTCCAAAAAGGATGCAGTTCAGTCATCCTTGCAGTGCCCAGCTGCCAGACACAGCGTTGTGGGCTGCAAGCAGAGACACCTTCAGGTCCTGCTGAGTTGGGGATGGAACTCCTCCTTTCAGGGAATGAAGGCATCCTTGTAAAAGAGAGTCGTGTTTGCAGGGCACTGATTTGCAGCTGAATTTGGATTCTTTGGAAGCTTCACCAAAGGGTGAGAGACAGAGGGGATTATTTGGGTTAGTCACAGTCAGTGCTTTAGGAGCTTCTCTCTGGCTTGCAGCGTTCAGAGGAGGGTTGTTAGTGATTTCTTTCTGCTTGCTCTTCAGGTGAACAGCTCTGAAACATGGGACTGCTCTGCACGTGGCTCAGCAGACCTGTTAAAGTTTGTAAAAGTTTTGGCACTTGGGTATTTTGTCCTGCTTCTTCTCACATGGTACCAGTAGGCTTTTTGAATTCAAACATGGGTCCTTGCGCCCTTGCAACTCAAACCAGCTACTCAATAAGTGAAAAAGTCTCCAAGTTTTCCTGGTTGGGGAAAGTTTCCTTCCCTCTTACTTGATGCAGAGTTAGTTGGTAGAGTTTGCCGGTTTGTTTTTATTGCATTTCATTGCTTTCCCAAGAATTCACTCTCAGTTTCCTGAACTCCAGCCCAAACACGTTGGTTGCTTCATGCCTGACCAGTTCCAGGAGCAGAGGAGTTCTCCTGAGCTGCTGATCCTTCCTGGCTTTGCACACACCAGAGACGTGCAAACCTCAATTTCTTACCTCTGGAATTCGCTCTGGCACGGAGGTGTTTTGCTTCTTGTCAGCAGTTTGCCCAAGGGTGACTGCCAGCAGTAGTCTTTTCATTCCTGCCTCCTGCTGCCACTTTGACAATAGGAACGGCAGCAGGAGGCAAAAATGAAAGGACCAGATTGAAAGAAGCACTTTGCCACTGTTGTAATTTTGAAATTGATGGCGTTTTTTAGCCCAAAGTCTCAGGAAAAAAGCTGCTTTCCTCTTTGCCTCCTATTGTTTTTCCAGCAGGGAGAGACATTCTCTGATGTTGCAGAGGCAGTGGGAAGCCAAAATGAAAATAATTTTCTTCCTGAAACGTTGGATAACAAAATGTGAACAATTTCAGCAGGGAAGGAGTGGTTTGTTTTTTTTTTGTTGAGTGCCATGTGGTGAATACTGGTATTTCCATTTGACTACAGAAAATAAATAGCAACTGCTTTTCTTATTGAGTTAATGTGATCTTAGGATAATTTCTAAACACCTATTTACTGTGGGGGTTTTCTTAGCATGACACTTTCATTTCTTTTCCTTTTTCTGTATGAGAGTAGGTGTTGTAAGGTGAGTGTACAGTTCACTTCTGTGGCCACGTGCTGCCTTTAATGCCATGCCCTTGGAGCCAGTGTTTTAAGGCAGAAACTTACAGATCTGCACAGACCAGAGGTGACACCAGTAAAATTCCAGAGGTGTATTTTACACTAACATTATCAGAACTACTAATAATCCAGATGTAATTGACAGGGCCACTAATTCCATAGGAAGAAAGATGAGGATTGTTCTGCAGTTGCACTGACATTTTCTGCTGGAGTCTTTGCTCAGTGGGGCCTGCAGTGGTTCTGTGGTTTAAGTGAGAGGTGGGGCTGGGGAGCTTTAATGCTTCAAGAGTGGCCTTCACATTCTCTCCAGAAGTCCTGTGATTTAGGTGAGACTTTGTTTGCACTGGGGAAAAAAATCATGAAGGGGGCACAGGCACAGCCCCCAGACTGTGCAGTTTGCAGATGTTCCCAGCCTGGTGTGATGCATGTTGTGCAGAGCACTGACATCAGCCTTCAGCAGAGTGAGGTTCTGCATTGACAAAGGGGATGGCTGGGAGGAGAGAGGTGGCCCTGCCACCATCCAGTGTGGTGCAAAATCCCATTTCTGTGCCTGCACACAGCACTAGTGCAGTGTTGGGACCACAGTGGTGACAGGAGAGAGTGAAGTGTAAATCAATGAATGGCTTTGTCCCTCCTGTTTTAGCTGTTACAGGCTGTTGCTCTTGTCTTTGGGGACTTTAGTGGCTGTAATTAGTTATCTTGAATGGAACGATTTTTTTTTTTCTCTTACTGAACGTTTGAGAAATTTGGGAATGTTAATCAGCAGAGCATAACCTTTTCTTAACTTGCTCTTTTTATAGTCCTGGGGAATTAACATTTATCTTAGGGCAGCACAGGAATCTGGTATTTGTATGAAGTGAACTGGTTCTCCACCCTTTCTCTTCCTTTATACATAACAAAAACTAAACTCTTTGGTAGGCTCATCAACAGAATATATTTTGTAGGCTTTGAAGTGTAAATTGTGAATTTGTGTGCCTCAACACGACTTTGGGGCGCCGCATGTAAACGAGTGCGTGTCTGTGTCCTGGATTAGTGAAAGTCTAATTAAAATTGGTCCTGAAAACTGCACACCTAAAGCCAGATACAGGGAGACACACAAAAGCAGCTTGATTATATTTTTCATGAGTTCTGAGCTCCTACAGTTCTTGTAGGATTAAAGAGGAATCAGGGAGATCCAGCAACTCTGCGGATCTTGTTGCATGTTCACATACCAAAATAATTAATTACATGTTTAGCTGTAAATGATCAGTACTCCTTGTGTTGGCTGATTTTTCATCTGCTTTAAGGTGCTTCTCAGTGCTGTGGTGGAGCTTGGAAGGAAAGGCAATTCTATCTGACTTTCCTCTGCCCCAACCAGTTCAGATTTGGATGGGATGTGACACATTCTGGGGTGATTGAGCAGCCCCTTTGAACTGGGCTCTCCTTGCTGCTTTGGAAGTCGTTTACAGAGATTTTTGGCAGCAGATGGTATCAGCTGAGTGCCCCATTGGGACTGTTTTGTTTGGACATATGAATACAGCTGTATTCTGAGTGTTTCAGCTTTTGCAATGCCCCATCCAAATGCAGTGTGCATATTAATGCCAATTAAAGATCACCGTTACCTTGTCTTAGCTGGTTTTACCTCAGAAACAACTGATTTCATACTGACACCCAGGCAGGCAGGTAAGGAATGAAACAGCTGATGATCCTGTTTTCTCAAGGGCTTTATATACTTGACATTTTGATACCTGTTTGATTTAAACATTTACCCAAGCTTTGAAACACAAGGTGAGCAAAGATTGCTGAATGTCTCCTGTCTCCTAAGAGGAAAGCCCACAAACACCTGTCTTTGTCCTTCCCCTCTGGTTGTCCAGAAAACATCATTTTAATTCTCTAACAGCAGAAAATGGACTGCCAAGTTTCCCTGGTTTCACTTCTGGTCATTCCCTGGGGCTTGCTGAACAAGGTTAGTACCCCAAAATGAAGTTTTATTGCAGGGTCTCATTTCACTTTAAATCAGTGTAGGGTTTGGAATTTCAGCTGCTTCTGCACACAGCCTGCAAAAGGCTCCTTTACAAAATGACTTTCAAAGATTTATGAAGACTTGCATGGTACAGAGGCTGAAAGGAAGTTTAATTACATTCAGCTTTTGGTCATTTCTGTGTCTGAAGATGTGCCCATATTCTGTCATCTCAAAAACCATCTAAGAAAATAAAATTGATCAGTGAGCCTTCTGGCTAAAAGCAAAATGAGTGCTTTGTCATCTGCCCATGGAGCCTGGGTGCTCCATCACTGCCTTCTCCAGGGTGCTCAGCACAGACTCTCCATCACTGAGATTTGTCCCAAGTTTTAATCAAACATTATTTTATACTGAGGCCTCCTCTGTAAATAGCAGAACCCTTCCCTTGACGTGCTTACACGGATTTCGTTGTAGTGTAAAGAAATAATTTAATCCAGTCTGTGCAACCATTTTGCTTTGGAGATGGTAAAATGTGCATCGTGTTCATCTTGCATTAAGTGTTGAGATAAAAACTTGGTAAGTGCAGCTGCTGTCACCTGATAAACAACATCTCTGCTTATAAAACTGATCAAGGACAGCAAATAATGTGGGAACATCTTCTTTCCTTACAGAGGAGACTTGGTTCTAGGAGTGGGGCTGTGCAGGTGCCTTTGAGTACAGTAATTCTCAGGCTAATAATGCCAGAAGCCATAAAATCTCTCAGTTTGAGGTTTTGTGAACAGCAGTGCTGAACAATTGGGGAGTACTGCTGAGATGATAGTCTGAATGATGATTGAGTTTTCCTGGAGAGCCTTTATCTGTGCCTAAAATTGGAGGTAATGTTTTTAAATTAAACCATAATAGAAGTTCATTGAGCTTTTGGAGTGGTTTCTGTGTCCCCTTTTTACGAGGTTTATAATTTTCTGTGGAAGTATTCTCAATCTTTTTGTTCAGGACAAATTGTTGCTGTCAAAACGGGGCATTAAAAGCACCCCAGAACAACACCTTGCAGACTTTTTCAGGAGATTTCCTATCAGTTGATGAAAGGAGAAGCTTGCACTCAAGTTGTGCCCACATAATGTAACAAACCTTTTGTACAGGCACTTACATAGAGAGAGGTGCTTATTCCTCCCAAAATTTCAACTTGCTTTGTAGGCTGGTGTCCCCTTAAACAGCTTGTATTTCACTATATCAGTAGGTTTTTTCAGCTGCTAGGGATTAGCCTTTATCACTGAAATAAAGTGTGAAATCCAAAATATGTCTTCATTTAAAAGACAGCAGTGCTTGATGTCATGAGCAAATCGTGCTGTGACTGGGCTCTGGTCACTTGAGATGAAGTATTGATCTTCAAATTAAACCCTCAAGTATCTGTCCTTTTTAAAGAAAAAAAAAAGTTTAAAATGGCTAATTGCAAGAAACTCATTTGAAAAATATTAGTAGAGGAAGAGAGTGCTAGTGCTGACACACCAGAAGTTAAATTTTGAGCACATAGACTGCTAGGTATAATGTGGTTTCTTTTCTAAAATGTTATGTTAAAAGAGGAAAGAGATTTTATTTTTCTGTGGCAGATCTATGGATGCCACAAGAGGGTTGGGCAGTCGTGCTCCTAAAGACAGTGACAAATGACTCAGCAACTCTTAAGTTTCCTAGTTCTAGGAGAAAATTTCAAAAATTAGATTAACAGATGCCAGGAGAATCTGAGAACTTGTGGGGGGTTCTCAGTTTTATAACACAAAACAAGCATTCTGCACTGAACTTTTTTGTGGTTATGAAGAAAGAATTGCTGGGTTTGTGGTGTCACGAGCCATCCCTTTGTGTGATGGATCATTTTGAGCTCTCTCTGTTGGCCTTGAGTTCTGTGAAGGCACTGAGGAAAATGTGCCGTCAAGGAGAGTAATCAGAGTTATCTTCATGGTTCCTTTTAGTTCCTGCTCTACTGAAAGGTACATTTAATTGCATGTGAGTATTTTCTCTTTTACACCTGCTTATGTACTTAGGTTTGTTTTTTTTTCCTAGGGAAATCTGTAGTTGATTAAAATTGCTGTGAGTTTTCTTGGGATAATTGACACCAAATGAACCTGTGCATCGTGTGTGTGTATATGTGCAAATAGATAAGATTATGCATGTATATATTTGTGTTTAGGTGCATATGTATGCACAGCTAATGGGAAATACCTTTCACTTAGCAGTTAATTTAGGAGTCTTCAGTCTGTGTGGCATCTTAGAGGTCATTCTGCACCACAGTGTTTTGTATTTTCCGCTGCGTTGATGCCATAAAAACCCATAAAAATGCTAATTGCCCCAGGAAGATGTAGGCTGTTCATAAGTGTGCATGGGATTGTTTTTCAACCCTGTGATACAGAAGGAGGTGTTATTTCAGGTTTATAATTTGAATGTGTGCATAATTTGAATGGATACAACTTTGACAGTTTATTAGTAAGAAAAGAAGAAGAAAAATAAAGACGGCGCTGCGTCGCTCTTCAGCGAATTGATTGCCAGGAGCATGTTATTGACTTTGGTGATAATATCATTATATATTTTACAGTCGTAAAATCAAGAAATTCAGATTATGCCCTGAGGGCTTCACACATTTAAATAAAGGATATAGCCATTTCCAGGGTTATTGGTTTAGATTAGCGGGTGCTACAAGGAATTCTGAGTGTGTTGTGTGCAGGACAGAAAGAGCAAGAGTGCTCTCACTGCAGCGGGGCTTTGCTTTATTTTATTTTTCTATTTATGAAATACACTCAATTACCAGTCCCCTGGGAGGATGAACAGTGTTTGCTCTAAACTTTGGCATATTAATACAGTGTTAGCTCGGTGTTCTGTGGGGCTGAGAGCTGAAATGGAGTGTAATCTTTGGCTTTTACCAAGAGTTAGGATGAAGGAGGGGACACTTGCTAAAATACACAGTGCCTGGGAAACAAATCTGGGGTGAGCTGCAATGTCAGAGCCAGATAACCCAACACAAACACCTCTCCCTCTTGGTGGCAAAGGCAGGGGATGGTGCTGCCTTGGGTGCAGCTTCCCAAGGAGCCCCAGTGCCTGCTGCTGGGTACAGCCCCGGGAGCCCCTCTGGAATTCAGCTCGGGCCGCTCCATCCTGGATCCTCCACAATAACTCCTCTCCCTCTTGGGCTGCTTGCCAGTCACCCTTTGGGACTGACTGGACTTGAGGCACCTGGGTTGAGCACTTGGGGTTTGGGTTTGGGGCTGTCTCCAGCTTGCTTGAGGGAATCTTGGCTTAATTAAGGTATAGTGCCTTGAATAAAAATGATTGACTGCATTACAAACCTTGTTTATGACTTCTACAGTAGCTTTAGTGAGATGGATAAAGTACCTTAATGCTGATCATGCTGCTCAGCCTCTCTCCACTTCAGCTGGGAGCTCAGGAGCACATTGCATCACCCAGCTCTGGGGATTTATTGTTCCCTTAAAAGACTGTGAAAGTCCAAGTGCAATGTCACAGCTCCACAGCAAAGGTCGTGTTTGCCTTCTCACGAAGAAGAAGGGGGTCCAGCTGGAACACATATGGCTCTAGGGTGTGTGGTGACATCCACAAAAGTAGATAAAAATAAAATAATTACTCGTGCATTTACATTTTAAGGTCCTCTGAGGATTATACATCTATACACTGCAAACAAAACTTCCCCTGGATCAAGATCAGTACATTTTCTAACTAAAAGTGATCACCTTTTTAAACTAAATTTGTATGACTTCTTAGTGGGTTTTTAGCTTCTGCATTTTTTCCTCAGTTTGTGGCATGAGAGTCAAATTTAATTTTGATAACCTTGTTCCATTTTGGATTGTAAATTGCTTGTGTTGAGTTGGGAGCAAATGCCTGGGTTATTTCTAACAAAAACCCTTCTGCTTATGAAAGACAGACTATGGAAGCATTTGAGGGCAAACCATTGGAATGCATGCATTGTTCTCATATAGTTTTGATACGGACATTTAATTTAGGATCATTTTAGAATGATGTTGTAAAGGTACTGCTCCTCTGAAGAAGAACTCTGGGGAAATTCCTCCCTATGCAGGGGGCAGGTGAACAGCTACAGTGGTCATTAGCTGCTTCTGCAGAGTGATTTGGCACCTGTGCTGTTCTCTAGTCAAGAACTGCTAAAACAAGATCTCAGGAAATCTATTGTGGAGAGAGGAGCGGTTGTCATTAAACATGGGCTTCTAGTTTTGCTGCAGATTATGGCCTCATAGTGATTTCTAATCTCAAGCCTCAGTGTTCCATAAAACCTTCACAGGTGAGTGTTCCTCTTTGAACCATGGAGATGTTACCTAACCCCAAGATGTGGCTTCACAGTACTGAAATAAAACTCAGTTCTGGCAGTAAGTGCTAGATATCCCTGTATCCAGAATAATTTTTCTTCCCAGAGGCTGGGACCCATCCAGTGTGGTGGCAGGGATGGCTGGAGAGCCAGGCTTGATGGCAGAGCTCCACTGATAGAAGCAGAAGCTGCAAAAGAGCAAAGCTTGACTCTGCTTGTTGCATTGAAGGAAAGATTGACTTCCCTGGGCGTGTTCCTGGCACGGGCACAGCTCTCTGGTTTAGTGGTTTAATGTTATCACTCATCCTCTTCTGAAGCCTAAGGAAGAATTACAGCCTCGTAATTCAGGCATCTCTTATTTATGCAGTTTCAAATACAGAAAGAACCTTGTTCAAGAACTGCCATTAAAAAACCCCACCCTTTTTTGTTTCAATGATCAGATGTTTATGGCAGTCTGGGCTATCTACTTTCCCAAGTGTCCAGGGTTCAAATGAAATATCACCCTCCCATAAATCTCACACACCTCATGGGTGCTGTAAAATCAGCTGCACTGACAGTGTCATATGGTAATTTCAACAAGCAGGTAGGGAGTTTTTGGCACCAAAATTTGGGAATATGGGTGAGTACAGATCAGAGGAGATTGTGGGTGTGTGCTGAGGAGTGGTGGCTTGCAGATGGCTGATCCACAATGTAGGGCAGTGTGCGTGTGCACTCTGTGTGCTCTGCACGGGACATATGCTCTGGGGTTTCACGGATGAATTTGTAGTCTCCAGCAATTTGCAGCTTCCACCGTGGTTTCAAATATCTACATCATTTTCAGGCTGATGATTTTTCCCAGTCATTTATCCCAAAAGCACTTCATCCTGCTTAATCTGGGTCATAATTGACATGGGACTTGTGCTGAGGCAGACACGGCCGTAAGTTGTGTTTGAGTGGGCTGTTAATGAGGGGGTTTAGTTACGTGCAGTAAAACACAGCAGAGGTTGAAATAAGTATAAATGTTAAAATAACAGATGAATGCAGGGTCACAGTCATGACTTGGGCCCAGAAAAGGCTCTTGAACACTTGTCATGCTCCTGCTGTCAGCTCACAGCTGCCTTTGGCTCTAACAAAGGCGTAAAGTTGGAAATCTCGGGTAAGGAAGCTGTTGGAATTGGATCCTATTTATTGCAGATCAACAGGATGTCTTTGCAAGTATAAAAGACATATGGAAAAGTCCACTGTTATTGTTGTACTTTGTTGTGTCTCCAGATGTTCTCTCTCCTGCCCCGCTCCGGAGGCTGAAAGTGGGAAATGGTTTTTCATTGTTTCTGGCTGGTGGTGCCAACATCTGCCTTGATGTTTCCCTGGGGAATGATATTAGCACTGCTGAGAGTTTCTGTTCATCACTTGTGTCTCATTTGCCTTTTTTTCTTTTCTTTTCTTTTTTTTTTTTTTTTAAATACAAGACAGTGTAAGAGCATGAAGTTTCAGCCTTGCTCAGTTATTTTGAGGGGTGAGAAGAAATCAAGGGAAACACTTGTGTGGCTGCTGAACTATTACAGCAGCACTTAAAAGCTGCCATATCTTTAAAGGGCTACGGATGAGGCTTTAAAACATTGATCTGAGCTGATGTTTTTCATTGAAAGAAACAGTATTGATGAGCTCAAACGTACTTGAAGATCTCAAAATGCTTAAAATAGTTTTGTTTTCTTAATATACATTTAATCCATCATTAGTTCACAGTGCTTTACTCTGAGTGAGGGGAAGGGAACCAAATGAGTATCTTCATTTGGAAGTGCTCTTTGCTGGTCATAATGATATTGTAAAGACTTAATTCCAAAGTTTAGAGCCTAACTTGTTGATTAACTTGATAAGTGTGTAAATTAGCAGTTTGCCACAGTGTTGACTGCTAATGAAGGTGCTTTTGCTAGAAATGCAAAACAAAATAGCATTTTTTCCCCAAAGCTTCTGTACTTCTTCTTATCAATAAACAGCTGTACAGTATGAGATTATATTCATCTTAATATACTAATAAAATTTATTATATTAATGGTATATTATTTTTAGTCCTTAAATCTGAACTTTTAAATAGGAGTGAACTTTGGAGAAAGTTTGGGCCAGAATTCTCAAATATAAGACTAAATTCTGACCTGTGATTCATTTATATCAGACTTCTGTGTTTTTTGATTCATTCTCTTACATCAGCTGTAAGAATCTGTGACCAGAGCCCATAGGTGGCAATAGTGTAAATTTTAGCAGTGTCTGTCCATGTTTAGGGAAGGGTTTTTTTGAGAAATCTGTTGGGTCCAAGAAACTGAAAATTGTGTAATATCTCACCGTTCTGTCTGTTTCTTTGTGCTTTGGCTGTTGTTTGTTTGGTTGCAGTTAGTTACAGCTCACTGTTGGGTTTTTTTGAGATCCTAGCAAGAAATTCCACAGGCAGCTGCAAAATCTATGTTGAATCAATTTTAGGAAGACTGATTCCCTAACTAACATATTTCTTCCAGCTGAGACACGGTAAAAACTGTTCTGCAGATACTCAGGGAAGGGGGGGGAACGTTTTCCTGACAAAGATGTCATTTTTGTGGGTTCTTGTGGTGTCACAGTCATGTGGTTCAGGTATTTTAGGTACACTGGTGTCATGGTTTAACCTTAGCCGACAACAAAGCACCGTGCAGGCACTCACTCCCCTTCCCAGCAGGATGAGGGGAAGAGAATTGGAAGGGTAAAAGTGGGAGAACTTGTGGGTTGAGATAAAAATATTTTAATAGTTTAAATACTACTGCTACTGCTACTACTACTACTACTACTACTACTATTGTAATGAAAACAAAAAAACAGGGAAAAGAGAAAACTAAAACCCAAGCACTTTTATTAAGAAACATCTTTTTTGCCTTTTTTTAAGCTTCTCAGGGTGAGCCTGTGAGAGCAGCCTTTGCCAGCTGTGCTGTTTCTGTGTATGTTTATGTGCAGAAAAAATAGAACCAGGAGTTTAAAAGCATCAGTATTCTACGGACAAACAATACAATTTGGTCTTTGGTTTTCCACCTTTCAAATGTTAATAGTGTAAATATTGCTTAGATGAGTCATTTTGTAAGGAAATAGTAGCATGTTTCTATTAGAGTTTTGTCTGCAAAGCCTCGAATTCTCCTGTGTATTGGGATTAAAACAACTCGTGCAGATCACAAGTTTTCAGATCCACGAGCTGTGGTTTTTCTCTTCCTTCTGTAAACCTAATTCGTGTGCTGGAGATTGTGTACAGCAACAGTTCCACTGCAAATTCCTTTGGGATAGCAAGGCCAGAAGGTTTTATCAAACCAGCATTCCCTCCTAATTCCATGGAAATGTTTGGAGACAGATCTGATTTGCTGTGGTGATGCATTCCCTACACCTCCAGCAGGTGCTTCCAAATAGGGAAAGAGTTTCAGTTCACCTTTAGACATTTTAGGGAGTTAGCTGGAAAGTTCTGTGGGTTTCTCATTGTAATTGGCTCAGAGCCAGCACAAAAGTGTGGATTGGACTCTGAGAATGTAACTCAAAGACTGTCATTCATCTCATTGGGCCGAGGGCCAAAAGGTCCACCTGAGCTGTTAAGTACTAAAGAGAGAGAACAAAGAAACTCCACGCTTTTTGAGGCATTGTAGCAAGTATGAGACTTGTCTCTACTGTGCTCAGCTTGTTTTTTGTTTTTTGTATTATTTTCCTTCTTTATTAAAACCTTTTTGATTTTTCAAGACGCACTCGATCGTGCCGTCTCGCTAATTAATATTAGCCACGTTTCTGCCAGGCTGGCCCTCAGAAGTGTGGGTATAACCCATAATTTGCCTCTTGGCTGTGTTTCCCTGTGCACTGGTGTAAATATCCTCGTGTCTGTGCTGTGTTTTCAGGTCAGGATCGCAGCGAAGCCACTTTGATAAAGAGGTTCAAAGGTGACGGTGTCCGGTACAAGGCCAAGCTGATCGGGATCGATGAGGTTTCTGCTGCCCGAGGGGACAAGTTATGCCAGGACTCCATGATGAAGCTCAAGGTGCAGTGAAACTTTCCAATGTTACAGTCAAACGGAGCAGATTTCAGCCTGAACTTGCACTCATTCTCCTTTCGTGACACTGAGCCTTAGCCTGGTTAATTATGTATTGAAATCAGTCAATTTTGCATGAACTCCTGCCTGGTATTGCTTATCCTGGTTTAATTTTAATACATTATCTCTGAGTTCTGTAGTTACTCCGTGATTGACACCACTGCAATTTGTCCACAAATTACAAACAACACACTGCAAATTGAATAATTTTATTATGCAAAAGGGGAAGTAAACGACTGTGGAGGAAAATGGGATATCAGAGCATTTTCTATGACATTTCTAATCAACTACAGTACTGCCTCTGGCAGTTACCTCCTGTTGAGTGATGGGTGTAGGCAGATTTAGGGGGAACTGGTGTCCTCACTGGGAGGAGAATGTCTTGCACCAGCAATGGCAGGGCTGATGTGTTACAAAATCAGGCAGTGCAGTGAGAGGATGTGGCATGGGAATGTAAAGGGGAGTCCTTGAAGTTTTGGAGATGAAATGAAGCCGTGCCAAGGGCAGATTTGCGTATAAGGCTGGAGTGTAGACAGGGTCTGAAATACCAGTGGTGTTGAGGGTGGCCTCTCTGGGCCTGACAGACATCCCTCTATGGCCCAGTCTCTGTCAGAGCATGAGAGTTCCTGTGAGGATCATTCTGTCCCTCACCCTGGGACATGTGGGAGAGCTTGAGTCACTTGGAAGGAAGGAGACGTGGTGTTTTCCTGGAGTGCACTGCTGGCTGTTCACTTCCCACCTCCCTTCTGCATTGCAGGGTTACAAACCATGTCTAGCAGCAAACCCTCTGCTGCTTTTTCCCTTTTATTTCCCTCCCAGCCTGGAGAGCTGATGGATTTTCCATTGCTGGTTTTTTTCAGGAGGAGAAATCACTAAATGGTGCCTGGTGCACTACCAGCCTGCAGGGTTCCAGTCCATCCAGGAGGAATGAGTTACTCATTAGGGAAACAGCACGGGGTGACACTCACCTTGTGGTTCAGCAACCTAAAAGCAAGATCTGGGAGATAATTTACAAATCAGTTTTATGGCAGGCAAAAATTAATCCACTCCAGAAGTTGCTCTGTTGGTGTGTCACATCTGCCACAATATTCCTACCTGGTCTAAATGTGTGCTGGGTGTTTCTCATCATTTCACAGTTCCTGGCACGGTGGGGAGAGTTGTCACTGTTCTGCTGCACAAACCTTTTTGTCTCTCTCCTCCATGAGTTAATAGTTCTACGTCTCCCAGGTGCCTAATATCTGTTTGCAGGTGGCAAGATTGATCTAAACAGCACTGAGAAATGACTAAAACTGTTAGAGGAAGGGAGTGTTGGAAATTCATTTTTGAGAGCAGAACATTAATTTATGGGCTCTGGAAACCCAGTGTCCCATAACATGAATTTTGAGGCCACCCTTAAAGTTTTGGGGTGGCTTTTGACATCAGATCCTTGTAACTGGCAGCAATGAAGGTCTTACAACCTAAGTTAGTTGTTCTTCAAACATTGGAGTTGCAGACAACCAGATAAAGTCTTAAATATTTTCATTCCATTTAGGAGCAGAACTGATTATATTTGATCTCAGTTCAGTGTTACTGGTCAGGGCAGGCTCCTGAGGAGGTAGAAAGAGAAGTTACTGCTCTAAATCTGCTGTGGGAGAATAATGCATGAGATAATATCAGCAAGTTCTCTGACAAACTGAAGGTCTGAGATCCTGGAAAAAAAAATAACCCTCAATACCAGTTTTTCACAGCACAGGTGTAGTTTGATTTTTAGAAGAATATTTTTCTTCTATAAAAACCTCAATTTGCTTATACTAGATGAGTGTGAAATTATCTATATTCATTGGCATTTTCTCTCCCCTGCTTCTTGTTGTTTTTTTTTTTTTCTTATTTAAAAAATAAATAAACAGAACAGCTTGTATCTGGGAAAAGTGTGCTAGAAATGACCTTCAGCTTCCATGAAAACAAATTTCACGGAGGATTAGCTAGTGCAGGGGTTGGAAGTGGGAGGACATTTGAAATGCTCTCTGGGTAGCATAAAGAGATGTGGTACCTTGAAAAAAGGGAGGAAGCCAGAAGTGAGAAGGGGGCTGTTCCTGGAAAACCTTTTAAGTTTTCCTAGAAAAGTGGTGAATTGTCCACAGGCAAATCTGGGAGAGTCGTGAAACCAACTAAAACAGCTCTTTGTTTCCACAGGGAATTGTTGCTTCGGCTCGATCGAAAGGAGAGCATAAACAAAAAGTCTTTTTAACAGTTTCCTTTGGGGGAATCAAAATCTTTGATGAAAAGACAGGGGTAAGTAAAGCTGATCATGTGCTGGGACAGAATTGAATCTTTCCCTGGTTCCTTTAGAAGCATTTCTTGGCTGGGCAGTGGAATCTCACTGGTGCAAACACACATGAAGCATCTCAGAAATTTGATTATCAAAGGGTTATCATCCCTTTACATCACTTGTAGAGTGTAGCTTGTTTATTGTAAGTAGGAGAAAAATTATATTTTTTTATGAAATGAGAGGTGAAAGATACTGGAAAATTTGACGTTTTCTGTGTGAAGCAGCAACTTCCTCAGTAGCATCTGGTGGAGGAAGTTGCAGAGACTTTCATGCCTTACATGGTTTCTGCCACAGCAATACCGTGTTTGATTTTTTAAATTGGTCTAAAAGAAGAAACCTAAGCAAAACATTACACTACTTAGATGTAAAGCAACAACACACAAACTGTTTTAATCATAATTAAGAAGATTTTTACAGCAGTTTGAGCTCTGCCTTGAATTTTAAAAAGGTCTTGATTTAATCTTTTGGAAGATTAACTGTTTAACACGGTGCCAGAAATAAAACCCTACTGATGATAGATGAAATTATCTTTGCCAGTTAATTTATATTATTAGAAAATCAATGTCATTGAGCTCACTGATACATAATACGAGTAGTTAGTAATGAAAAGCTCATTTGGGATGTGTTGTGTAAAGTATCCATGCAAAAGCTGTGATTCAGAGGGCATTGCTGGGGTTACAGAAAATAGGAAATGTCAGAATTAGGGCTGTCAGTGCAAATTGCACCCCAGCCACAGTTGTTCTCCTGAGATTAAGGCCTTTTATTGGGGTAATAAAAAAGAGGAAAGAGAAAGTCTGTTCCTTTTGCACTTGTCTCTGAATGTTTCTCAAACACTGGGATTTTTTTGCCTAGAATCAAGAGGGAAAAGGGGTTGTGTTTTAGAAACAAAGGTGTGCTTTATTCCAGCTGTCTCTCCTGCAGCATCTTGCACATTCTCCTGTCTGCAGAAAGTGAGGTGGGGACATGGGAACACTCTCCCTCATTTCATAGCTCTGACATCCCATACTCTAAATCTGACATAACTATATCATCCTTATAGTAAACCTGTCACTCACCCACTGAGGCTTAGAATGAAACCCTTAAATCCACCCTGCAGTTGTCTGCCCCTGAGCTGCCCGAGTGATGGACAGGACTATTGAGTTGTCCTTCTTGCAGCAGGGCTGTGACACAGGGATGTGGGGAGCTTCTCCACATCAGTTTGCACGTGTTGTTGTCAAAACAGGAGAGTCGTGCTTCCCATGCCAAGGGTTTGGAGCAGAGGTGCATGAAATCCTCTGCCAGGTCTTCACAGCCATCATGCCTTGGGCTTTTTTCCCAGCTTGGGTCTCTCCTTGTCCCAGAGTTTCACACCCTTGTGCTGTTCATTCTTAGTCTTTCTCATCCAGCCTGTCTCTGCTTTGCCAGCCTGCAGTTGTCATCTCATTCCCATTCCTGCTGGAAAATCCCAAAAGCTGGCAGAACTGGGGGTTGAATGGTTGCTCAGCCTGGGTTTTTGGATGGGAAGAAACTGTAAAAGACTGGAAAAAGATTATATTTCACTCACACTGATCTCCTTATTTCCATGTTAAACTCCAGAGTTTTTTAAAGTTTGGAGCCTGGTGTTTACTTTTATGCAGCAGGGAAACAAGCAGCCCTTAATAGGGAAGAGCCTGGATAATCTCGTGTTTGCTTTCTCCTCCTTTAACAACCTTCCCCATCCTCCATAATGCTTTTTCCCTTAGTTGTATTTCCATGATTTTGGAGTTCCCCAAAGGGCATTTTGGAAAGATTATTTACCTCTCTAGAGTGTCCCTTCTTAACTTTTACCATTGTCTATTGCTGTCACGTCTGCCCCTGTGCCAGTCTGATGTGATAGAAAAGAATAAAAATATTCAGAAGGAAAAAAGTGGGCTTCTTCATGTTGAGTATCTTGTAGGCTGCCATTGGATTTTAATTTATCACAATAAAAAATCAATTTGTAGCTCAAAACCAGCAATTTTTTTTAAAATTGGCAGTGTCATAGCTGACTTCATACAGATGATTTAGGGGAATTGCTCCATAATTCGTTACAGATGAAGGGCTCTGGTTGGGTTACTACTGAAAATGATAAGCAGGTTCTTTTTCTTCCTCTACTTTATAGCTCGCCTTAATATGTTCCAGACGTAATATTCATCAAAAAGTATTGATTTTAATAATGGTATTATTCCAGCCATCAGGAATTCTGCCCTTTGAGTAAATTTAGCCATGAAGGAGATTGAGTTGAAGGTTGGAATATCATTCGGAGAGAATATGTCTCACCAAGAAAAATATAAGAAGGATTTTGCTGTGAGTTTGCACTGTAGATGCAGTATAATATGGTTCATCTACAGCACTGCAATAGAAATAGTAGCAATCCTTTCTTATATTCCATCATTCCATGCCAGGGATTACAGCAAAGAGGTCCCTTCATACCACTTTCCAAGTACTTGTCAGTGTATTTAGAACATGATAGCAAAAAATTGTATTTAATGTGACTAACAGGATGTTCTCCTGTTGTGTGTATGCCAAAAATGGTCATTACACATGGGGTTTGACCCTATTAATCTTATAAATGCACCTTTTTTTTTCAGCTGTTAGATGTTTTCCATTCATCCCATTTGCTTTCTCCAGATCGTTTGCTAAAGATATACCTTACCTGAAGGATATACTATATATATATTCTTTTAGTTTTTACGGTGAAAAAACCCTCCCATAATTGGTGCTGAAACCAGACTTTCTCTACCCAATGCCACTTGAGAGATTTCCTTGCTGCATATTATATGAAAATAATTTTTTACCATTTATTCTGTCATATCCATCTTGGTTAGACCTCAATGCTGCAATGTATTCTTAATTTATTTTACAAGAGTTCTTTTATATTTTCAAAAGCATGATCTTCAGATGGCAAAAAAATACAAATAATTGCATTGTGTTACTTGATATTCTCCCTTTCAGGGTGAAGTGTGCTGATTGGTGATTTGCTAAGACAGCAACAAAAGCCATAACTGTGCATTTGGAAGGAAATGCAGATTTTGTGGGGGCCCATCATTGTTGGTTAGCTGTTCCTGAGGGTTGTTTTGTTAATCACACACATCAGGCCATCTCCCTGTGATAGCTCAGTGATGCTTCATTAGACCTGCGTGACTAATCTGGGCTCTGTAAAGAGCCTGTAATTGTCTCATTGTTTATTTATGTGGCCATAAATCTCTGTTTACTTGCAGCTTCCTTTCCAAAAATGTATTTGAAACTAATAATTAAATCCTCTGAAATGCTTGGGCAAAGATTTCTTTCCACCTCCATGCAGTGAGGTGTGCTTTTAAACTCTTGTTGTCTCTAATTGCAAAATGTTGTTGATTTCAATGTTGATTTCTTTCTACACTGTGAAAAAGAAATGAGATTAAAAAAGGAAATTTACTATTTGGCTCTAAGCAATGACTTATTTCTGTTAAAGTAAAATTTTGTATCAGCTCGTGGATGTGGAAATTGACAGAATATGCTGTAAAATATAGCTCTCTATGAGGTATTGTATAGCTAAATTATTTTTCTGGATTCCTTCACTGGCCAAAAAGCAGGGTAAATCAGTGTCACTAAATCTGGCTTATTTATGAGAAATACCCTAAACAGATGGATTGTAACCCAGCTGATGAAGATGACAGTCATCTCACCAACTTTTTCCTATTTTGTAGCACCCTGGAAGTGAGTTTCACTTGCATTGTCTATTCTCTTTCAGAGATGTTGAAATTGAAATTATTGAAATTTCCTTTTTGAAATTAAGCTCTTGGGCCCAGTTTGTGGGATTGTAACATTCCTAGGAATACTCTGGTGGGATTTCAGTATTTATTGCGGAGAAGTAATGCAGTGTGTTACTCATATTTCATGAATTTTATCTGTAGCCATTTTCTTCAGGCTGGCAACGTGAAACCCAGGAAGTAAAACCATATGTATAAATACGTGTGTTTCATGTTGGCTATCTGTTCTTGTTACCTATCAGTTCCTCCAACCTTCATTATCTTTGCTGAGGATTTTATTTTATTTTATTTTATTTTATTTTATTTTATTTTATTTTATTTTATTTTATTTTATTATTATTTTTATTTTATTTTAATCTTTGAGGGTATACCTGCCTGAAATGGTCTTACTATTCCATGTAAGGGGGACCAGACCTTACCTATAGCATTCTATTAAAAAAAAATTAATATGTCTCCTCATGCTGGCCACAGAACTGGTGATGGTGCTTCTGCTTTAAATCTAAATTACATCCAAATAAATCATCCTGTTGTCCTCAGGTTGTTCTCTTTAACCAGGATCATGTTATGGCTCTGAAATGTTCCAACCAATGTTTTGGATGCCAACATCTTGCCCATCTTCCTGAACTTCTAAGCTTTCTTGACCTCACAGTGTAGATTTCTCAAGTTGTTTCCATAAAAGCATTTTCCAGCACGTTCTGAGGCTTTGTACTGATAACCCCTGGATTTGCTGCTCTTCCCTAGTCTATGTGAATGATGGTGTTAATTATGCTGATAGATTGCTAACAGGACAGCTCAACTTGGCTGAAAGAAAATTTTAGCAAGATTAAAATTGTCACTGTTGGCAAAAGAGGCCTCGTTTAAAATGTAGCAGAGGTACTTTTTGACTTTGCTGGAAATCTGTTGGTTCTGGCATCCCTGACCAGAAATCGAGGTACCATCGTGGATCTGCAGTTATTCCTTGAAGCACATGTGCTGGAGCAGATGAAATGTCAAACTGTCAGAGCGTCTCTGAGTCTTTAAAAATAGAAATAAAAGAAGGAATTAATTTCTTCTGCTCTCCCTGCAGTGAGCAGGAGAGATGGGGTGAGGAGTTCACTGAGTTTTGTGTTTGCCAGAGGGGGTGGGATTGGCCAGGAGGATGCTGGTGGTCCCTGCCTGGGGCTCCCACAGGTGTGTTCTGTCCCCTTCACGTCTTTGAAACTTCCCAAAGTTCCTGCTGGCCTCTTCCTCAGGTGCAGCTCTCTGTGAGCATCTTACCCCATCAGGATTCCACACCAAATCCTCTCACCTGGTCTCCACAGCTCTTGTCTCTGGATTTTATCTCTTTTCTAGATTCTCTCCTGCAGTTTTCATCTGGGATTTCCTGTGTGCTCTCTGTCCTTGATTTCTTTTTTTTTTTTCCTCTGCTGTGCTTTTTGCCAGAGTTATTTCATTTGCAAACATAAATTTGGTTATTGTGGTTATCACCAAGTGATGCCAGCTCTGTCTCCTGCTCCAGTCTTGATCTGTCTCTCCAGCCCTCTCCTTGCATGTTTAGCCAACAGCTCAAGCTCAGTGAGGCTAAACCAGGCCTTTTAATCCTGACTCCCAGGGGTCTCTCTCTGACCTCCTTTTTGGAGAGCTGAGCAGAATATCAGCATCATCTCTTATTCAGCCCTGTAAATTCAGCAGCCTGTTTGACCTAGTGATGTGTTTTGATTGCCACACCCAGGGTAACTCTGGATCTTGCAGAATCTTCTCACCTGCTCTGAAATACAGCATTTGCTCTCACACTGAGAGCTAAAACCCAGTCCTGCCTCTCTTCATCTCGTGTCTCAATTGTTATCCCTTTCTTTGTCCTTGACAAATTTGACTTTTATTTTTGAAATCCATTGTGACTGCCGGGATTGCTGCCTCAGCTTATTCTTTTGATCATGTCACACTTCCCTTTGCATCCCTGGGCTGAATCTGCCTTCTCTCTTTTATCAGCCCGTTGCTGAATTGTTTTTTTCCAGGCTCTTCATGGCTGCCTTTACTTGTCATCAGCTTTCAAGGAGTCAATCCATAGTACCAACTTTCACCTTTCATTTATTCACTTTTCTTAATAAATGACTCCCAAATCCCTTCTCACCCTGCCCATCATCTTTTGGAGGAATTCTTTACACAAATCCATGCAGTACCCCCTTCCTTATTTTTTCTTTGAAATACTCCCATGCTACAAACTTGTTTTAAACCTGGTGATGCTGAGGAGCTACTGCATTCATGCATCCCAGAGATGTCCCAAGGGGCACCTGGACTTCAGCTCTCAAAGGTTGGAATTTAAATCTAAACTCACTGGGATTACCTTTTAATTCTTTCTTTCTTCATTTTTTTAATCAGTATTATCTATTTGTAGGCACTTCTTTTGTTAGGAATGTTTGGTCTTGGACCATGCTGAGGATTTCCAAGGGCTGCAGTGTAAAAAATACTACATAGTAACAATAAAGAACAATGACTGTAAAACAACAAAGTCGAATTTTGCACATGGAGTTGGAAATGGTGACATTTGGGGACTTTCTTTGTGCATTGTCCACAGCTTCTGCCTGCAGAAGATCCCTCTGGGCTGGCTGGGAGTCATGCCCTGCTCCTTGACACTTTCCATCTTTCTGCTTGTAAATATGCCCAGTAAAACATGGCATTTACTGTTCTACATGCAATAAATGTGTCTAATTAGAATATGGCAGAGGAGAGGACTTAAAAATCTGTGTATGATTCTTACAAGGTATTTATAGACCCTGGTACTTCAGAAGGGAAACAATAACACATTTCATGGGCATGTGGCAGCTAGCAAAATGTAAATGTCAGAACAACCTACTTCCTTAATTACATCCCTTATTGACTATTGTAATTCATTCATTATTGGCCTTCCAAACTGGGCCCTGGGCAGTTTGGATGGTTCACAGTGCTCCACAGGGATTTTTAATAGCCACAAGCTCATGCAGTTCTGTTCTTTAGATGCCCAGTTTGCTGTATGAGGGTTTTAAAAGTCTTAGGTATCGTGGCAGTTGTGTTACTGTGAGGAAAAAAAAAAACCCAAAAAGCAAAATGTGGTTGTGATTGCGCACATTGTGAAGTCTTGGCGATCTGGAGGTTTGGTTTGAGGGCTGAAATTTCTCTTCCTTTCACCTGGAAAAGGGAGAAGCTCTGATCCAGAGCTGAGTCCAGCCTGCTTGTAGTCAGGATATGCAGAAACTGCCTTGTGAGAATTCTGACCCTAATGGGTATGAAGATAAAATAAAGCTATTCCAGGCACATTATCCGAACTGAAATAATTTGTCTGATTTTGTTGCAGTTTTGTTTGGGTTTTTTTTCAGTGTGAAAAGGGTAAAAAGTTGATTGCTTTCAAAAAGGCAGAAAATGAGATTTTTTTTGAGTTTAGTGATAGTCTCATTTGGCCTCCTGTTGTTTAATCCAAGCACCCCAGGATTGAATTAAGAAAGGGAAGTGCAGCTTATGTGCATTCTGCATTATGGTATGGCGAACCTCACTGTTACATAGTTCTAACAGTGATAAATAACACTTGCAAACAGTAAATATTAGGAATATTAATGTATTCCCAGTTACCATTTGGCCTCCATTGCATATGGGGGTGGCTACTCTGTCTACAGAGCTGTTGTAGTAAAAATCACTCTGCCAACCCTCCTGGTTTCTATTAATTTCAATGTTTGGTATGCTTAACCAGAATTTGGGGTGAATTTTGCTAAGAAGTTGAAAGTCAGTGTGTTTGTTGTTGTGGATCCTGTTACATAGTGGAGCTGCACAGCATCTCTCTCCTATTGTCCCATGGCAGAAAACTCAAAAGTCTACAGTTATACTGGGATTTTTTTTTGCCTGTATTCACTACCCTTTTGTGATCCAGATAAGTGAATCTCCAGCAGAGCCACATTCCTTTTTCTCCAGCTGCAATTTTGTCTCATAAAAAGAGCACCCAAAATACCGAGTTGCGTGCAAGTCATGGTGTTTTTAAGCCAGGTTAATGCATCACACAGTAGAAGAAAATTTCAGGCCCATTTTCAGCACACCTGGAATTACAAAGGCTGGATTTCAGACTTCTTGGGAAAGGATTTAGCAAGAGAAGTGCTGACATAATAATAGCACAGGCGGCTGAGATGCTCTGAAACCTCCCTGGAGAGCAGTGGGGCACATTCAGCAGGTGCCAGAACAGAAAGTTACATCCCCCTTTGAAATCCACTCTTTTTTTCTCAGAGATAGCTGGGAAGCATTACACCCCAGGAGTGCTGGTGATTTTCCTTCCTATTCAGTGCATTTTTATCTGGTGGGCTGCTCTGCAATTTTGTGTTTGCCCTGGTAGGAGCAATATCACTGTCACTGCTCCTGAATTCTTGTGCTGCTTCCTGGGCTCTCCTGTGGTGGAGGCAAATGAAAGGGGAGCAGATGTCCTTCACTGTCAAGAGTAATGAGAGAGGGAAACAACAGGAAAGGGTTGCTTTTAAATTTACATGGAGTTTGCAGGATGATATAATAGATACCTATTGGAAGGAAAGTCACTGGGTGATGTTCTGCCTTCAGGAACGCAGGGAAATCAGCAAGAGTGTTGTTCACTCTGATGGTCCATGGGGGTGAATAAACACCTTTTTTATCCCTCTTAGTTTATGTAATAAGTTCCCTGTGGAAGGAGAAGAGGGAAGGCCACTGCCACTGGATGCCAAACACAAATACCTGCTTTCATCCCTCTCTTTCAGTTGAGTAAGTCATAAATTTCACATAGCAGGGGATCTTTGTTTGGTACAAAAACAAGTGTTCATAAAAGTTGTCTTCCCAAATGAGATTGTTGTACTCCTGAAGTCTTCCTGGATGCTCTGTGTGCTCAGCATATGGCAGCCTCTGTGTCTGTTGCTCTCCCGTGGTGCTCCCAGCACCTGGTGGCAATCCTGGAATTACAGAAGTGCCCCTTCTGTCCTTAAATTGTAGCATCCTACCTCTCTCTGCTGTTAATGCTTCCTAATCCTTTGTGGTTCCCATCCTCATTCCACGTCATGGTACTCCCAGTGGAACAGGCAGCAGCATTCCTGCTGGCTTGAAAGGCAGCACTGTGAATAGGTGAGGCAGAACACTAATTAGTTTGAGTGCCCTGACATTTAAAGCAAATAAGAAGTCTGGGTATCTAAAAATATTGCATATGGCTCCCAGCCCTGGCTCTGCATAGCTCAAAGTACTTTTTTTTTTCTTCTTAGATAGTCAAAATATGGATTTGAATCCAATTTTTTTTTTATTATGTCCTTGCTTTTAAAAAGGCTGAGTTGGTTTGTAAAAGGTTTTATGCTCAGCCTTCTGCGATCTTTAATTAGCCAAATGCTTCCCTGTGAGTGATAGAGGAATTTGGAAGTATTTTGAAGTGTAAGGCACGTGTGAGCATAACCTGTGCATGCATAAGGCTCAGTGCTGAGCAGTGCTGGGAGTGCAGTAATGAGGAAGTTCAGGTTTGATGAGGACAAGAGAAGACATGCTGTGTGTGCAGGAGCTGCAGAGGGGGGACAGTGAAAGGAATAAGTAGGAATGAAGCCAGCATCCACAGCTGTGAAAGGCTTTGCTGCCTGCATTTCAGTAAAAGGTGAGGGCAGCACTGCCAGGGAGCTTTTCTGAAAGGCAGACCCTGTGTGTGACACCCGTGGGCAGGACAGAAAAGCAAAGCAGGGAGAGAGAAAAGCCAGCAGAGCTGATCTTTGCTCTCAGCTGGGCCGGGTCTGCATGCAGAGTGTTAATCAAAGTTTGCTTTTGGAGGTTTCAATTAGCAGCAGAAGACTAAAACCAAACATTCATCCTGCTTTACATGAAAATGAGCAGGGAAGAAACAACTCTGGGCATTAATGGGAGCTGTAGGGATCTCTATTGGAAAATGCCAGGGCTGAGCTTGAAAACAGTCTCCACTGCCTGAGTTGAAATGTAGAACTCTTGGGACATGATGTGCCAAACACCTGCCAAGGGCAGCTTCAGGAATTCCTACCTTGGGATAATGCAAGGGAAAAAGAAAAAGAAAATGGAGCAAAAAATTACCTGCGAGTTCTTTATTCTGCTTCAGAGTCTCTTTGAGGTTTTGCCTTTTATATTCTATTTTATTCTTATCTTAGGGCTCAAGTACTGCACACACACTTGTCATGTTGCTACGGATGGTTTATATCCGAGGTGAAGTGTCTGTTGTGGGACCTGAACAAATGAAGGATTTATTGATGAATGATCCCGTTTATGGGATGGTCTGAAGCTTGTTTATATGTGCCATTGTAACTCAGAGGAAAAGGTTTCCTCTCTTTTTTTCCTGTAGGAAAACTGAAAAGCAAATGGTTTGGTCTTTATGACCAGGAGATTGGTTGTTCATGATGCTGTTACTGAATTGTAAAGCTCATCACTACAGGGTCATCTTTTGGTGATGTGCAGGTACCCCAAGTCCATCACCAGCCACTGAAACCAGTCTATCATTGTGGAACACAGGACTTCTTGCTTCTTTACACTGGTTAATTTCTGGTTATGAAATCACTTCTATATTTGAACAATACCAAGATTGTGTCACGTGAAATTCTCAACTGTTTTGCTTCATTTTCAGCTGGCTCATGAACACAATATACTGGTTATATATAGCTTGTGAATTCGCAGAATCCTTTTCTGCTCTTGTTCTTCCCTGTACCTGTGTTTTCTCTCAGCCCCCTTTAAAGTCTTACTAAATTAGGGAGAGTATCTGGGAGATAGATAAATATAAAATAAATCCCTCTTGTCCTTTTTCCCCTTCTCCAGTAAAGTTTCTTACATTGTGCGAGTAGATTTATGGTCCAAGGAAGTTTCTGTTTGATGACTATCCAGTGCAACTTAAATTTGAGTATGGTTTTTGTGGTCTTTTCAAGTTCTGCTTTATAGGGGTTGCATGAGAAATCAAGAGAATCAGCGCCTGCCTCTCACTGAGGAGTTTGTCAAATCACAGGCTACAAGAAGAGGGTGGCTGGTAATGCTTGCTGAATCTGAAGCAGTTAAGATCTGAGACAGCTAAAGCCAAAAAAATTACTTCCAAATCTCCTAGGAGTTGTATGAAGGAATTGCTTGTGCTGTTCATGTAAATCAAAAGCGTTTCAGGAGGGTGAGGAATATTGGTGTATAGGAACAGAAGAACCTTGTAAAAAGTAAGGGCTGCTCAAAGGACATTCATAAGCTGTAAAGATGAACACAGTAAAAATATGGAGAGATTCAGTGATGCTGTTGCAAACTGTCTCATTGCTGAATGCTGTGCTCTCTCAAATTCAAGATTTAATCAATGAGTCTCACACAGTCTATCAGGAAAAAATAAAAGGCTGCTGCACTTGAGCTGTATGGAAGCTTTGGCTTGAGAGCAGAGGGCAATACTGGCATATTTATGGCTGTTTTCATCCCCTGACCATTTTGCAGGGGGTGGTGAGGTGGGAGCTCGGGGGGTACAGTCAGATGTGTTACAGCCCTGGGAGTCCCACAGTGACCACTGAGCAGCTGCCATCCCAAAGACTGTATTAATAACTTACAGGCAAGTGCTGTTCCTTGTACAGCACGCTGCAACAGTGAAATGACAACATAAAACAATGTGCTGCAGCCTGGAGATGCTCCTTGCAGGTGGAATTTGGGGCACGTTGCATTGCTGAGCTGATTAGGGCCATTGACTTCAGTATCAAGGATCAGGTCTGCTGCTTCTTGTTTTTGCTGTGCAAATCCTTTGCTTTAACCATCCTGATAGGGCAATGGCTGTGTCAGATGCAGAACAATAAGAAAATAGTACCAGACTCATGGGAGGCCCAACATCTCAGCTTCAGTGTAGCACATCTGTCTTTCCAAAGCTCTCTGAAAATGTTTCCTTGCCCTTTAGGATTTTCTTTGTCCTGGAGCAAAATTTGCAAGTGCATATTTAAAATGTAACTTGGGCTTCATAGTAATTGGACAAGGGTTTTGGGTGTAACTAGCTGCTTTCACTCCAGGTACAATAAAAAAATGAAAAGCCTTTGAAGTGAAGATGGGAAATTGGCCATATATGCATTCCAGTTTTGTTTTGCCCCTTTCCAAATTCATATATCTAATAAATGGATCTTCTGCATGAGCAACTTAGCATTTGCTTCTGAAGACAGTGACCAATAACTAAATTCAAATCTGGTCTTTGTCAGACATTATTACAAATTATGAGAGCTGGACAGAAGTTTATTACCTTAGTGCTGTTCTCCTTCACAAATTAGGTTCTTGGAGCATCCAGCCAGCTCAGTATCAGAGATCCATTCATCACAATTAGGCTGCTGTGCTGGCAGAGCCACATCCTGCTGCCTTAATTGACTCTGGGGTTGGGGACAGGGCCACACCAGCTGAGAGCATCACTGGGTGTGTCTGTCACAGAGGCACCCACAGGGACACTCACCTTTGCTCTCTTCAGAATTTCCCACTCTTGCTCCCCAGATGAGATAAAGGCAGCAGCAGGATGCTTTTGTCATCAAGCAAAGGGAATGGTGAGGATTAATTTGGATTTTAGCTCTGGCCCATGTAGCCTTTTAAGCTCTTTTCCTGAGTCCAACCAAGCAGGCTCTTACCTGGGGTACTCCTGGGAGGTGCTTGCCTTTATTTAGGATAGAGTGTACATGTAGAGCTTAGTGTAGCCCTAGACTTGAGCAGTTTCTTATCCTCACACAGGATCTTGCTCACTGGCTCTGCTCCCTCCTGGCTCAGCTGCACGTTGCCATGCAAGCTCAGGAAGTCACATAATCTGGGGTTTTTTTGCTTCAGTCTCCTCGGCTGCAGGAAGAGAATGGCTCTTACGAGTTTGTTATTGTTATTAAAAGGAAATTAAATTTACACTTCTCTGGGTGCTGTGCTGTGTCACAGCCAGACGGCTGCCCCCCTGGAGGGACTGAGTCTGCAAGGGCTGGGGCTAAATCTGTTTTGATTCTTCTCTTTTATCAGCACCATATTTCATGTGCCCCTTTGTGCTACACAGACCAAGCTTTGATCTGCATATAATCTCAAAGTGAGCTTTTTTGTGCCAAGTGTTTTTATTGCAGAGCTTGTGCACTGAGATGCCTTTTAGTAGCTGGCACTTGGAAAAGTCTTTCCTCAGGTTATTGTCTGCAAAATCACTGTGTGTGGAGGAAGCACAGGGATTAGACAGATTTATTTTCTTCTCATTGTGAAGCCAAGCTTACAGGCTGCCATCTCAGAGGGCCCTTCAGGCTTGGAGAACTCTCCAGAGGTTACATTTTCCTTTTCTGCTCCTGTTCTTGGGGTGGGGTATTTTTGCAGAAGGAAAGTCCATAATCTATTGTTCAGTCTGTGTTCCATGAGTGGCTCTGGCTCAAACAGATTCATTTTCAGTCTCCTTCAAAGGGTAAGGGTTCAGCCCCCACTTCATGGTTCCATGTTCAATTTATACTCTTTTATGACCAAAACTGATCATCTTCTACCAGTGCTGGGAAATGCCTCCCAATACTGAAATCTCCATAACTGCAAGAGGTTTCCAGTGGGTTTTGCTTTTCAGGTTTTCATGTGTGACATTCCTTTTTGAAAGCTGACTTGGAATGATGCTCTGTTCCAAAACTCCTTGCTCTTCTTGTAGGAATTCAGTATTTCGATAATTTGCTAAGCTTAAGCTCTACAGCTCTCTTCCTTTCCTAGATCAAACCAGATAAAATTTTCCACATGTTGCAGTAAATGTTTATATAGCAGATTTTTCTGGGCTATCAAGTGCTTCCTCACACTAAGCACTATCACATTTAAGGAAGATTACTGTGATCTGTCATATATTGTTTGTTCTTGTCCCCTCTTCATGGGCATGTGAGTGAAGTTTTCATGACAGTAGGGAAGGGGTGTCAGATGGGAGATATGATGTTTCTCAGTCACCCTGTGCTGTGTCCAGTAGTAATTTGCAGGGAGTTTGAAGCTGTTGGCAGCTGTAGCTTTGAAATAACACTGAGCTGTCTCCTCTCTGGTATTTCACATGAAACTGAGAATTTTTGCAGTGGTTGTTTCATTTCCCCATCTGCTCATCCCCTGCCTTATCTCATGAGGCTGATGTCTTGCCACCCCATCTGCCATCCAAATACCAAGTTCCAGAAAACAGCACGAGAAAGTTTGTGATGCAAATGCAATTTATTGATGTGTTTTTCATTTCACTCTGACATTTGAGACTGTTGACTTTTCCTCCAGATTGTGTGTACACAGTCCCACTGAAATGCACTTTTCTCTAGAGGGAGGGGAAGTGGAAGGGTTCACAAATGCTTGAGAGGTATCCATGCACCCTAATGGATACCAGGGAAAAGTCTGTGTCAGGAAGAGGTTTTGGGAGTTTGGGTGAGTTTTTTTTAGCTGTCTACATACAGGGACTTTTGTCCATCCCTTAAAACTTCCAGAAGTTACAAAACTAGATCAGTCTGGGATTTGAATGTATAGTAGAGAATTCAGGTGTTTCATGTCATGGAATGGTTTGGGTTGGAAGGAGCCTTAAAGATCATCTGATTCCAGTCCTGCTGCCATGGGCACCTGTAGGACTGTGGGATGTTTATGATGGGGATGAGCAGCTCCACTCCACCTCTGCTAAGTGCATTTTAAGGGAACAGCAGAGAAGCACTGCAGCACAAACACAGCCATTAAGGAAATGCTTGTGGCGTGTTGTTCCCATGATCCCTGCAAATATCAGCTAAAACAAACAGGAATTGTAAGGAAATGGCTGTGAAGAGCTTTGGACCAGGTGCTGCATGTTGAGCCCTGTTAAGGAGTACAGCAGCCTTCTGCGTGCAGTGAAGGAGAACCATCTGTGCCACCCAATGTTTCCTTAGCAGGGAAATAAAATTAATCTCAGAGCCACTCAGGTGTTTTGCAATGCACTCTTTTCACTGTGAAAAAAGTGTTGCAGCAATTAATGGTCCATGTCCTGTCACACTTTGGGCTTGCTGAGCTCCTTGGTAAGGCTTTACCATTCATTTTCCATGTTAGGTTCAATTTCTGTGGTTTTTTTCCATAGTCTTGCTAAACAGACAGGGCCTGGTTTCCTTATGTGCTGCTGAGCAGTCCCAGCTGGGGTACAGGGGACTTGCAGCATGGCTGAAATCATGGTCCGTGAAGTTATTTCATTATGAATCCATTAAGGACTTTGCAGTTTGGTGAGTAACTTAGGTGTTTAGGGAGCTCATACAGGCAAAATAGGCAGGAATAGGTTTGGTCCATCTGTATCCCCCATCCCAGCATCCATAGTGGAGCTCCCAGTTGATCCCAGCTCTCTGAGCCCAGGCTCAGCATGCAGCTCGTCGAGGTGAGAGGCTGTTCAGCCCGAATCCCTGGGAGACCTGTCCTGGTGGATGTAATACTGTGTGGAACAAGCCTCCTGCTTTCAGTGGGGCAGCTTTTCCAGCAGGATTTGCAGCTTGTAGGATTTTTTTGTTATTGTTGTGGCTCCTAACACTGTGCCCCAGGCTCCACTAAATAGACAACCTCATTAAAAGAGAAATAGCGATAGTAAAGCAGTGACTTTCTCATGCCATCTAACTCACATTTTTGACATGATTGCTGGACCCTCCAAGTACTTAATTGATTGACTTAATTGATTTAGTGGCACTGGAGGCTACAGCATGGAAATAAAGGGGCAAGATGAGGATAAGGGGTGAAAAAATTTATGATAGGTGCCAAGCAGCCTGAGGGAAATTAGAAATGCTACAGATCTCAGAGGCAGCTAAATCAATTCAGTGTGATGTACAGGGAGCGACCTGGGGGAAGAGGAGAAGCAGGGGATGGAATGGAGAAAAGGAGAGGAAACAATGGCTGGTGGGAGAGACCAGAGTGACTTAAAGGGAAGACGAAAGGCAGCAGGCTTGGTGCAGATGGGTATTTTGGACTTTGGAGTACCAGGCAGAAATTTCTTAGTGTATGAATAAAATATAATAATGCCATTGTGTTTAGCCTGAAAAAAAGAACTCATGTATCACAAGAATGCCTTGTTACCCAGTTTGAGACTTTATCTGTGCTTCCATTTAAAATCTCCAACATTTGCAACAGTGACTAAAGTCACAGGAGACCTAAAATAATTTGGAAGCTGTGGGTTTTGTTAACAACTGAAACTTAAATGTTAAATTACTTTCTAATCTCTGCAATATGTAATTGACTGTGTTGAACCATAATACAAATTAAGTCTTCTCTATAATTTGTTCTGTCGTGCTGCAGTGCTCCAAGACAATTTGGTACCTCACTTAAGGATTGGTAAATGGCTTGTAGCAGCTCTCAGCACAGACAGAGTAAAAACTTCAGATTGTGTGTGATGGAATCCATCAACATTGGCATACAGGGGTGTCAGAAACATCCCTGAGTTGAGAAATAATTCTTTTATGTGGCCACTAGAGATAGGGTTCTGATATTGCATTTTATGGTGGTGAATCTCTCCTGACTGCAGCAGGAGCCCCATTTATGCTATGCAGGAGCAAAAAGTCATACACTCAGTAAATAATGCTTAGAATGGAGCATTGGAATGTGTAGAAAAGACACATGAAGTGAACTGAGGGCTGTGAAAACGCAGGTGTGTTTAAATCTGCATTTGAGTACAGATGTGTGTGTGCAGCATTGCATTTCATGTGTGTGTTCCAATTCACTGTCCCTCAAACAAGTGAAAAGCTCTCCCTAAACACTCCATCCAGTAAAATACATGAGGATAATTGCAGCCACCTTTACCTGATTTCTATTTCTGTTGATACAGTGTGTAAAATACAATATATCATTGGAAATGTAACGATTTTTGAAAAGTGAATGTGGATTCCCAAATAAGTTGGAGTGTCACCATCTGCTCTCTTACCTTGTGGGTGATACTCTTCCATGGTAGAACAATCTTCACATTTAATTCCACAAGGAAGGCATCTGATCACAGTTTAATTTCGGTGCAAAATGCTGCCTGGCAATCAATAAAGCAATGTCAGAGAACTTTGATTTAATAGGAGCCAGAGATAACGTTCCCTGTCATATGCAGAATAGAGAGATGAGAACATTTCATTTCATTGTAACAGATAGCATGTAACTTGGTTTTCAAAAAAACCTAATAAATCAATATCCCTGTATTATCTAAGTAAGATCCCATCATTAATTTTAAACGCTCAACACGTCGGGGAGAGTCTGAAGTGCACCTTCAGCTGAGCCACGTTCTGCCTGCAGTCACTGGCAGCACAGCCCTGCCACGAGCAAGCAGTCTTGATATGGGGACATTAAGAGCCATTTACTGTGAAATGAAAATGAAACATGTCCAGTCTCTTGTTTTATATGGGGCCATCCATCTCTTGCCTCTCCTTTCAGATCCCACTCCCTGCCCTGCAGAAGTCCCATGAACTCTCCCTGCACACCGACAGCCTTTTCCCTGCCACACACAGATGTCCTCCCTGCTTCTGAATTTTGAAACTTTTACTTGTTTGTTTTTTTTTTTAAACTCTAAAAATAACTGGTTGTTTAGAGATTGCCTGGATACCATGCTGGTTTTCAAAATGTGCTTTTCTCGAAGCCAGCAGGAATCTGGACCTCCAAAGAATTCTCTGTGAGGCTTTGCCTGCTCTCGGAAATAGCATTATCCCTTGATGATACAAGAGCAGGTCAATATATCAGAAGGTAGAAATTGAAACTAATAGATTGTTTTAGATAAGCTCTCCAAGGACATTATTTTAAGTGGAAATACTTCTCTATTACTTTGATAATAAAATGCTGTTTAGTCCAAAGTGAGAAAGATTCTGGCACTGCATTCTGGCATACATTACTACTGATGCTTCTAAGAGCCTCAGATTCATGTCCTGACTCTGGGCAGAGCTTTGCTCACATAGTTAAAATTAAGTCTTTTTATTATTACAACTCACCAAAG
Organism: Trochalopteron elliotii; assembly: GCA_024734555.1. NCBI lineage: Eukaryota > Metazoa > Chordata > Aves > Passeriformes > Leiothrichidae > Trochalopteron > Trochalopteron elliotii. Next base: position 873,670 of record JANPWX010000451.1, on the reverse strand, counting down.
TGGGATTGTAAGTAAAATGTGGACTTCTGCATTCAGCATTGAATTCCACTTGAATAATTACATTTACATTCATTTTCTGAGGAAAATAAATATTTGGAGCTGCATTATTGCTTGAAGTGAAATCTCTCACACTGGCTGATGCTGATTTCTGTGGAGATAAGGCAGGTCTGATATGATTCCTAGAGGTGTTGGAGATCTCACCTGTAGCTATGCATCAGCCTGGCCTGGGAGTCACCCTGTGTGAAGCTCCAGGTTTCTGCAGCCCCTGCTTATTTATTTACCTGGAAATACTGATTCTGTGCCTGGGGTGCTGTGTAGGTAGTAGCTAGGTAATGCATTTTCTATTTAATTATATTTCATTTCAAGATACCAAGAAAAATCTTCAGTGGAAGCTTTTAGTCAACCTCCTAAAGCAAGTCAAGTTTGGGAAGATTTTGAGAAAAAAAGAGGCTTAAAGAGTTCAGATATTAATTGGTTTTCATATCAGAATGCATTGGGATCCAGATAAAGTGGTGAAGGAGAAATTAAACTGCTTTTTAATCAAACATTCTGATGGATATTCTTTACTGTTGTTTGTTTGGTCTTTTTTAGCTACTCCAGCATCACCACGCAGTTCATGAAATTTCCTACATTGCAAAGGATATCACAGACCACCGAGCGTTTGGATATGTGTGTGGAAAGGAGGGAAATCATAGATTTGTGGCAATAAAAACAGCCCAGGCAGTAAGTATCAAATCACTGTCATTTTCTGCCATGTAACTCACTTGAAAAGCCATTTGTAAGAAGCTGTTCTAGAGGCTGGTCTTGGGTTGTTTATGATTGTGCTCAACTGGTCACAAGTGTCTGTGTAGATCTTAAATAACAAATTAATGGAGCCAGCTTGGGCAGGAGGGAATGTGTTTCATTGTTCCCAATTTTTTATGGTGTGTTTTGTTATAATTAGTTATTGTTTACCTTTCTAGCTAAGCTAGACTGGATGAAGATAAATTTGCTTATGTTCCTATATTCAAGGAAACCCACATTGTGTGTAGTCTACTGTAATTTTAGTGGATGAGAAACCACTAATAAATATGCCTTTACATTCATCCATGTGCCTTTTATATTCATAATGCTTTTTATATTCATAACTATAATTATCATTAATTTTCAAGCACAGTTAGTTCAGTAGGAATTAACCCAGGCCTGAGTGCTGAGATAGAAATAAATTCTGTGTGAAGTTTAATTGTGGATGGTGCTCTAACTGCTCTGTCGGGAGGATGGGATAAGAGGTGTTTATTTTCTCCTACAGAAATTCTCCACCCTGTTTTTGCTTCCATAGGCTGAACCTGTAATCCTGGACTTGAGAGACCTGTTTCAGCTCATCTACGAACTGAAACAAAGGGAAGAAATGGAAAAAAAGGCACAAAAGGACAAACAGTGTGAGCAGGCTGTATACCAGGTACACCAATAAGCTTAGACTACTGCCCACCAAAAGTTTGGGTTTGGAGTTTCCCCCAAGTTGCTCCAGAGAGGCTCTGAGCATCCTCAGCACTTCTGACAGCAGTGGGTTTGAGCAGTGCTGGCTTCCAAGGGACCAGCGTGAGCCCAGCAGCCATCCTGAGCCCAGACTAGGATTAAACTGAGCTGAAAGCTGTCACTGGGGTGTGGTGAACCTGGTTAGCAGCTGGAAATGATCCCCTCATTTCCTGCTTAGTGTTTCTTCTAATTCAGAAGGAAAACTTTAGTGAAGGGTCAGTGTTGTAAGTCAGGTCTTAAGTGTTGTAAGTCAGGATGTGTTTCATACTTTAGGGGAGATTCAACATACTTTTGAATGTGTGTATTTGAATCAAGTCAAACAAGGTGCAGATTGTTAAACTCGGATGGAACTTGAATAAAGTTACTTTGTACCATAATGTGACTTTATCTGTATCCTGAAGAAAGAAAACTATAAACTTACCTGCCCATTTTGCTTATTCCTTTGCTGTCCTTTAATTTCTGAATACAGTTCTTTTATCTCTGCTGTTTATGTTCTTTGCTTTTACTGCCTGTCCTCTTACTTTGCTGTAGACAATTTTGGAAGAAGATGTAGAAGATCCTGTATACCAGGTAATTTCTGAAGCTGTATGGCCTTGGAGTTTCAGAAATGACTAAGATACATGTTATCTTCAAACACAGCCAAAACCTTGAACAAGATGTTTTGAAATTTACTGAGAGAGGTCTTGTGAGAAACCTTTAAAACCTCTACAGAAAGTAGCATATTTAGAGATTAAGCTGTAAGTAATAGCACAATATGTCTGTATAGAGTGGAATATTTCAGTTGGAGTATAGAAATACTAGATGAAATATGTCATAAATACTACCTAAAATGTGGCTTGTGGATCCAGATTTTCAAAATGAGATTTGTCATCATTTTTTAATACAAACTCATAACTGAAAAGGGAGCTACTCTGAGAATTAAGGAAGGGGACATCTTGTTCTCATAGTAATAAGTTGTAATTTTGTTTTTGTTTTCTGTGGAGCCAGAATTTAATTCAGAGGGTGAATATTTGGAAAAAGAAAACCAACAGTAGCGTTGATGTTGTAACACACTGCCTTGTTGGCGTTTGAGCTATGATTTAATAATAGATCTGAAATTTAAGTCTTGCTTCATCCAAGAAAAATGTCTGGGAGCAAAGATGATTATCAGAAATGTGTCAATATATTCATGTCCAATACCCTGCTGAGTGTGAAGAAGAAAAAGATGTAATTTCATTCTCGTGGTTTTGTGCTGAAACGAAATATGTGATAGTTTACTTTTTTTTCCTGGGGATTTTGTGTTCTTCCACTTAGGCATATCAGTGGGAGTCACGCTGAAAGGAACCAATTCAGCCATTAGTGAATATTGAACAGTGCCTAAGGTGCAGCAAGAAAGATGATAAGAGTCAGGATGCCCTAAATTACTGTTCAGCTATTATAATGTCAGGAGTTTTGTTCTGTACTCTTCACAATAAAGCAAAAACCTGAAAATGAAAAAGTGTTGTGACAGCCTTTTGCCATGTGGCCTGTTCCACGCACACCAGCCTGTTCTCCCAGCTTGGATTTAGCACTTTTATTCATAGATAATAAATATATGTGGAATTAATTGCCATTATGTAAAGGAGGCAAAATTCGTGTTGCCTTCAGAAAATTAATACTGGGCCACAGGCAGTCTCCCTGGCGAGGAAGAATTAGGGAGCTGCTCTAATGATCATTAAGAGGAGATTTAGGCCTGTTCATTGCCAGTTTATGAAATATGAAACAACCTTTCCTGGTGCTTCCCAACAAACCGGTTGTCCTGCTGCCAGCCTTGTGCTTTGAAGTTGTTTCTTTAATGCCTGCCTTTGTTTTGACTGTTGGAATTCCAAACGGCCTTTTTCCCTTCTGTTTCATCTCTGACTGTCCCTCTCTGGCGCTGGTGCCATAGTACATTGTGTTTGAGGCTGGACACGAGCCCATCCGTGAGCCTGAAACGGAGGAAAACATTTATCAGGTATAAAAACCTCTCCCCTCGCTGTTCCCATCGCAACGACCCCGCCAGCGTTCGATGAAAGTGCATTTCATACATAGCTCGCTTTTAGTTTCCATCCATCACCAAAAATGTCCTGGCATTCCATTCTGGTGACATTATCTGCCCAGTCACAATGTGATTTTTTTTTCCTGTTGTTTGTCATATCAGCTTCTGCAAATTTATATTGACTTTGTCAACTCACAAACTTTTGAGTACACCATATGAGGTGATAAATGGAGATTCTCTTTTTTTTTTCCTGTTAATTTTTTGAAATTTTTTACACCTATTCTGAGAAACATGCTGAAGATGTTTTGTTGGCAGACCGTCCAAGCAATTCCTAGAAATTTCAGTGGTGCTGCTCTTGTTTCTGTCTAACCAAGGAAATAACTGAGCAAAACCTCAGAGCTCTCGAGGGACATCCCCCCCAGACCAGGGAAACTGTTTTCAGAGTGCATATGTTATGTTAAAGCCCAAGCTCACATCCTTCACACTGACAAAAAACTGCATTGAAAGCAATATAAAATAATCTTTTGTCGTTCAATTTATCCCCAAGGGATCAGTATGAAGTTTATTAAAATATCATGTAATTCATTTTGTATCACATACTAGAGGCAAATCTGAGGATAGGCAGAGATCTTTGTGCACTGTGAGAAGATTGTGATTCGAGGAAATCGTTCAGTGTGGAGGGGAAGGAGTTTCAAGCAGTGATTAAGCATTTCATCCAGCTGAACTAGAGGCTGATCTGCTTATAGGAAAAGATGGTAAGGTAGGCAGGTGCAAGGATGGAACAAAAAGGGAAAAAGAGGGAAAGCATTAAGCAGCAAGAAAATGTGGGAAGATAATAGAAAAAATGAGAGGCTAGTGTAGCTGTAAGCTAAAATAAAAAAGAGCTGAGTGGGAAAGGGAAATGCAAGTTAAACATTAGAAAGTGATATCTTATAGATGCTGTCAGAGGGTCATTAATTTGAGATTCATTTAATCTCTCCCTGCTGCTCCCCTGGCACCACGCACACTCAAAAATGCAGCTTTTTGCATCTCCAGACCAAGACATGCAAAGCTCTCAAGGTGAGAGTCTGCCTAAGGCTGAACATTTTCAGTGTTGAAAGTTTGACTTTTCTCAGCAAATGTTAAAAAAATTGCTAGTCTAGTTGTCAGGTTTGTGCTAGAAACAAAAATCCCATGAGAACTAGATTCAAGGAAAAAAATGGTGATTTTTGTTCATCAAAGTGTGGAGCTTTTAGTGACACTTCAAAGAATTACTGGTGGAAGGAAGGAAAATGGAGCTGTTGCTCCCAGTGTTCGTAGATCTTCCAGCAAACTTTGGTGGGTAGGGAAGGAGTTGGAACTGTGTTCTGAGGAATGGCCCAGAGAACTGGAGGACTCCTTGGGCAGTTTCCTTTTCCATCAAATGGAAATACAAGGTGATAAGCAGGTAGTGAGGCCTCACCTTATCTCAAGGTACTGCTGTTACTGTCCTCTAAGTCACCAGAGAATTGCTCAAGGCTTCATTTGACAGCATCTGGATGTGATTAAGTGTTTCCCCCCACAGTGGTCAGAGAAAACACCTGTGATTAATGTGCCATACTCTGGATATTCACAATCTGGCATTGTCCTCTCTGTTTACTACAGGCACTACCTGAGTGTAGCTTGGGGAGTTAGGAGTCATTTTTTGGTCTCTCTGTAACTGGTGGATGCTGAGGTGTTCCAGCTGCAGACTGACCTGTAGCCATGAGCTTCCCAGCTCCCCCAGGCTTCCTGAGCTCCTGGCTTCCACAAATCTGGGTCTCCACACCTCAGATTCTACACTCTGATCACTAACAAAATTGTTTCTCTTACAAGATCTTGGTAATCTCAGAACCATCAGACTACTATTCAAAACAAAATCAGAAAAGATCCTCTTTTATATTTTTTTTTGGTGCTTTTGGTTGATTGGTTGGTTTTTCTTTTTTGGTTATTTTGTTTTGTTTTGTTGGGTTTTTTTTTTTAATTTGGTGCATATTTGTGGCAGCTTCTATCATTTACTGTGAAGCCTTCCCCATACCAGACATGGCTAAACATGTGTCTGCTCAATAACCTCCCACAGCCTTGCTTCAGCCTCACCAAACCTTTCTGCTGGTGCTGCTCTGGCTTTTCATTTGCTGGCGTGCCACAGATTCACTTCTCCCTTGGTGGAAGAGATTCCCACCCTGTGGGGAATTGCAGATGAAAGACACGTGCAGAAAGTGACAATTTCTATTTCTTCTTAGCATAATAGAGGTCACAACTTTCTTTTTAAGCATTCTTTCTTCTGTCTGTCACCTTTCTTTGATACATTACCCCAAAGACTATCTGTGTCTGCTCTTTTAATATTATCTGTGTAAGTTGCTGTAATTTGTTAGGCAAGGACTCAATCACTGAGCACACGTCAACCCTCAGATTGCTTAATAGCATCTCCTCTGCTGCCTGGTGTTCTGGCAAGGTGGAGATGGGATTTTGGGAGGTGGTTTGTGTGGCAGCACTGGTCTCTGTGGAGAGGCAAGTTGTGCTCCGTGAGGAGCTGACAATCCGAGATGGGGGGTTCTGAATCCGTGGTGCTTTTATTGCTGCAAGATGCAAAGACATCCAGATGGTTCACAGCCTGTCACAGAGACAGAGCTGACAGCAGAAATAGTGCTGGTACCTCTTACTGGTACTGCTAATCAAAGGAAAAGCAGCAATTCCTTGCAGCCCCCCAGTGTAAGCAGAGATGCAAACAAATGTGGTGGTGCACAGCAAGAAAAGACAGCAGGTCAGGCAGCACCGAGTGGGGAGGGAGAAATGGCTTTCAGGAAAATTTCTCTGTCTTCATAGGAGATGCAGGGAGCTCTTCTCTGAGTGTAAATTGGAGTAGAAAAAGGGGGATTGATAGTGAAGGGAAATGCTCAGTCCACAGTCAGCTCTGGATGTAGGTGCAGTTTGGGATGACTTCACAGAAAGGTTGGAAGGAGGAAGAGGAGAATGGCTGAAAGGGAAACATTGCAGAGAAAACAGAAAAGAATGCACCCTAATGAAAGTTTAGAAACAGTTTACTTTTCCATATTTCCCCTCCTTTTGTGAAGACTCAGCTTTCCAGTGACTTCCTAAATTGACCATTCCTGTTCCTCTCACACTGTCACCTACAGCTCTCTCTCTTTCCAGACTGTTACTGCCATGGCACTGGATTTTTACCAGTTTCACATATCTAATGTGACACTGGCTTTAGTGGAAGTGGCCAGGGAAAAGCAAGGATAGGAATAGAAGAGATCTTCCACAAAGTTCATTCAGTTTCTTTGACAGTTCTTGACAAACTTCTTCAATTCAAGTTAAAGACACACAGTTTCTTGTGGAGGCTGTGATGGGGTGAGAGAACAGTGGGGACAACAGTACAGAGAGGTTTTTATACAGAATATTATACAGAATAAGAAATGATAGCACATCTCAGTGAGTAAGTAACATTTCTTCAGCTTCCCCTAGACCAGTCTGAGTTTATTAGCAGAACCTTAAGATAGTTGTTGTCTTAGAGAACAAAGAGGTCATAATTTTATCATATTTGCAGTATCATCTCATTGACCTGTGAGGTTTCATCGTTGTCTGAAATGTAACCTTTGTACTCCGAATGCCTAGTTTGGTGGAAAAGCACCACCTGATTACAACAGGTTACTGTTCTTTTTGCTTTTGTCATTTACAATGGACACTCAGTGTTTCTAGGAAGGAAAGGAGATGTAATCACAAATTATAAATATGCAAACAAGTGGTCCTTGGGCAAGCACAGCCCAGTCTTACAAAGCAACTGAGTCTGCATGAGCAGGTTATAAATCCCCTGGGTATAAATCTTGACTGGTGGCTCAACTAAAGGCTCACACAAAGTTTAAGTGCATTGTCCCCTGCCCATCTCTCCTCTGTCAGGCTTCAAGAGGCCTTAATTCCATAGAAAAATTGCATTATAACCAAATATTTCATAGAGCAGCCACAGTGCCCTATCACTGCAATATTAGGACTCTTTTTAGATGATTAAATTAATTGTGAGGAAGAAATCTGACACAAGGTAAGAACATCTCTTACCCTCACCTTGGTACTCTGTGTCTTTTCATCTGGGGAGAGGATGAACTCACCTGACCATAACTTCCATTGCACATCTCTAACCCCCAAGTTGAGTGAAAAAACAGCCATTTAAGTAGGAAGGAGCTCCAAGTACACCTGGACCTCAGGCAACCAAAGTTGTCTGAGAATGGAAATCTCCTTTCTGAACACTGCTGGGCTGTAAAAAAATCAGATAGATGTTTTATTTCTTCAGTATTTTCTCCATTAATGGTCCTACTTGGATAAGAAGGGAACCACCCTCGATTTCATTTGTATTAAAAATTAGTATTAAATAAACTACTCCTTTATGTACACCCTGTGCATAAATACCAGTTGCTCTTTTCAGTTTTCCATTCAAGCTGCTTTTGCAGTGACCTCAGCTTTCCTTTGCTGTTGCAGGTTCCTACCAGCCAAAAGAAGGAAGGTGTTTATGATGTGCCAAAAAGTCAACCTGTAAGTGTAAGTATCTTCCCTGTTTATATACAGTAAAGGAAGTGTGATTTTTAGCTCCTGTGACTTGTTATTGTCTGTAACATTTGATACCTTCCTTGTGGTGTGGCTTTTGTCAGTGATACGTTATGGGTTGGTTGGAACTGTGATGTCACTTATATCCATCTCATTCATTGCTTGAACCTCCTTTTCTGTCTTTTCTAACTCATTTTTAGGCAAGTCACCATTTGTAAATGTATTACTTGTGGTTAGGAGTTGACAGTAAGCCTTCTGTCCGTCAATACTTGAGGTGCTGCCTGGCTTAGAAGGGTTCCTCTGGCACCCAAATGTGTATTATTTCTGTAGTGCTCTAAGTATACAAGAAACTAAGCATAATTCAGCCAATTTTTTTCTGTCCTGTTCCTTGCATGGGCAGGAAAATATTAAAAAATAGGGGTAATATGCAGTTGTAGCCAAAAAACACCATTCCTGTTCTGTGTTATTGGCATTTTGAAAAGGTGAAGCATTTATTCCCAAAATGTGTAAGGAATGGTAACAAGTGATTGAGAGAAGTGAGAGATGCTTTAGAACAAGGTGAGCATTCGCTGGAGGGTGGGTTATGCTGTTCAATATAAATTTGTCCTATAAATGCCTCAAGGAATTGTTGATTGTTTTGGTTACACAAAAAAAAATTAGTGTTTCTGTGTGAGAGGGGAGAAAAAACAAGGAAAAGGTCAGGAATTTCAGTGTAGTGTAGGCATGGGGAAGATGCCTGTGTTCAAGAGGAGGAGACTTTTACACCAGGATGTGGTGACTTGCACAGGTTGGGCTGACCAAGACGTGGAATAAATAAAGAAAAAATGCTGTGGAGGGGCTGGATGGGGACCTGGACTGTGACACTTCTGGGCTTTGCACAAACAAACAAACCTTGCCAGAAATATTTCATGATAAGCCAGTAGGAGCAGGGAGGCATCTTCATGTTGGCCTGCAAAAATCTGCTGAAATAACTCACATTGCATCACTGATTGAGGTATTTTGGGGCATGGAGTAGCTGTTGATTTTTCACTTACTTTTCGTGTAGTTTTTTCATGTAGTTCAATGTTAGAATTTTTCTGCTGTGCTTTTCCTGTGACTCTTTTATTATCCCTTCAGTGATGCTTCAATTTCACTCAGGGTACAGTGTGTAATTTAGGTTGTTGCAGTGTGACTGGGTGTGCAGTGCTTGCAATCATATCTGCAGACACTCTGGTACTACTCTGTCTTGTAAATAGCAGATGTGAGATATAGGACTCATTGAACCTACTCTGTAATCATCAAATACATTTAATCTGCCATCTCCATGAAGCTGGTTCCACCTTACTTTTATTTTTTTTTTTTTTGCTAGTCCATGGTTAAATTTAAAGGGATTAAAGCTTTTCCTCTAATCAACTTCTGTACATTAATTAATGAGGAAAAGGAGAAGAGGAAGAAAGACGTAGCTGAGATCGTGTTTCACCTTTTTATATTAGTATGTATTAAAAGAAAAAAAAAGCAATAGCTCTTAAAATCAGCAATTTAATATTCCACTGCCCATCTGATTTATTGCTCACCCTTCCACATGTGAGATTCTCTGTCATTGAGACACTTGCCATAATTTTGTTTTCAATTTATAGCTGTCATTACTATATAAACCTCTAAAATTCAATCTGAGGGCAAATCATCAAGCTCATGTACCTGGTTTAAACATGTAAGGACACTTCCTTTATTGGGAGGCCTTGATTTCAGTAACTTCATAATGGATGAATGAAGTGGAAAACTTTAGTGGCTCCTGATATGTTTCAGAAGTCTGAATTCTCTCTGCTGATGATGCATTCAGCTTTTAATAACAATGCAGAACATTTTGGTTGAATTCAAGCTGAATTGCCCACGGTCACTGGACAGAGATGGAGTTTCCATCTTGGGATTGTTTTCCTCTGGTGTATTCCCAGGCAGGTTTAGTCTCTGAACAGAAAAGTGAGGGATATTGAAGTGATCATACAGGTGCCCTCCAGCCTTGTCTCTCTGTAGCCAGGGGAGAGAATTGGCCACTCCTCAGGTTGGATTGGCTATGGAACAACCTGCTCCACTGGGAGAATTCCCTGCCCATGGCAGGGGGTTAGAATGAAATGATCTTTTAAGGCCCCTTCCAACCCAAACCATTCAGCGATTCTCTGATTCTGTGAAATTCCTCCCATCTGCACGACGTGTCCCTCTCAGATGGAAATAAATGTACGTCTGCACGTGGTTCTCTTGTGGCTGCAGATGAATTTTAAATGATCTGCAGGTACGATGGCTTCTAAAAGTTAGGCTTAGGTGGGTTGAAATCCACCACAGTGTAAAGGCTTTAGGGTAGAATCCCCATTTCAGATGCTGCTTTGAGCTTGGGCTGTGTAATTCCCAGTGATTTTCAGTAAGATACAGCTTCCTAAGGCACCATAACCATTTGGGCAAATATTTCTCCATGGATACAGGACCCCACTGAGGCTGAAGGTGTGAAGCATCTCCCTGGTGGTGCCAGGGAGCAGCAGGAGAGTTCAAAATTGTGTATTCATGCACTTAACAATGCTGTACCATTGTATGGGGCCGTTTGCCAGCAGGTGTCAAAATGCTTTACAGCCTGGCTCCTCATGATCTCTGGTATCAAATAATGTAAATATGGAGCAAATGAGGCGGAAAGGAATGAGCCTGGCGTCCCAGGACTGGGGAATGGACCCACTGAACTCAATTATCAGCTGTGGCTGCTTGCCAAGTCACTTCTCTGACATTGGGATGAAAAGATTGCTTACTCAATGTAATTCTTGTATTTCCCCATCTCTCTGCTTCCTCCCTTCCCAGCAAATCCTGCACTCCTGTGTTTTCTTCAGCTGGGTGTGCAGCTGAGCTCCAGACACACACTTTTCCTGGAATTCAGTTCTCTCCCAGTACCTCTCCCTTCTCCTGTATTAACTCACACTTCTTGAATTCATTCTTACTTTCTCTCTGCTGTGTCCTTAGACCAATTCTCCTATTCCCCATTCACTGAGAGTAGACATCAAGACAAAGAAGGCAGGCTCACCCTAAAATCTTCTATTAAGTTGTGCATGCTCCACTTAGAAATTCTAGTTCTGTGTGTGAAATTAACTGTTCTTAAAAAAGGGAAATGTTTAATGAGCTCTTTTTGTCATAATTTCTGTTTGTCTCCCTGTTAAACATCCATCTCAAGTTCTACCTGTCACAGTGTTTTTAGTAATAAGAGTCAGACTGTAAATACCTTTCACAGAGACTGTCAGTCAGTCACAATACAACCTTCTCTCCTCATCAAAATGTCTAAACTATCTGCTTAACAATTTCATGAAGGCTTTCAAAGAGCTCATCTCGCTGCTGTATAAAAATCCAAGGCATCAGAGCTGGTTCCTTGCAGTGCAGGCAGGGATTTGGCTGGTGCCAGCTACGTGGAGAATATCAAACCAGGCTGGAACAGACAGGGAGAAATTCCACTGTCTTAGGACACGGTGTGGGAGGAGCAGATGAAGCTGGACCTGCGAACACTCAGGTTTAGAAGCCACGAGATCTGCCTGGTGGTTCTGGTGTGGTTTTGGGAAAGCTCAGCTTTGATTCTGGCTGGGATTGCAGTGCCATTCCCACGTCGGGCTTCTCCCAAAGTTTGCATCAGTGTCTTTGCAGAAACGACTTGCAGGCTGGTGGAGTTGACTTCAGCCTCCTCAGTCAGGCTTCCAGGTTCAAATTCTGAGACATGAGGAGAAAGGGAGTGTACAGTCCTGGTCTCTGGCCATCTGTGCTGGGAAAACTGTCCAGTTTTATTTCCATTTGCTGAAAGAGACACCTGTGTTCAAATGTCCTGACTTAGTCACACTCAATTAAACCCCATGTACGAGGTTTAATGGTGCAGTGTGGGGCGTGCATTTTTAACAGCTACTTGTTGCAAAATTGGAAAATATATTATTGTGTTGGGAGAATGTCTTGTGGCCTGGGTTGATGTTTAGGTGGGCCTTTGTTTTTTAGGCAGAATCACAGAATGAAAATCACAAAATTATTTGGATTGGAAGGGCCTTTAAAGATCTTCTGCTTCAGCCCCCTGCCGTGAGCTGGGACACTTTTCAGTAGATCAGGTTGCTCCAAGCCCCATCTAACTGGGGGTTTTTTTTGAGCTGTCTTTTCTGGGATATTTTCTGGTTTATTTGTTAATAAAAACTTCAGTGGCACAGGAAGCAGAAGCCAGATCCTCCTCTCTAATCTTCCCAGTTTATAGCATCATCAGCACAAGTGATGAAGTTCCTTCATGTTAAGTACATGGTTTATGTGGAATTTAACACTTGAGCTCAAAGTTAAAGGCATTTTAACCAAATCTTGAAACATTATTTTTGCACTGCCAGATAGAGCAGGACAATTCAGAAGGCAGCTAACCTGAATCCAGAGTCTGATTTCCAGCAGTCAGGAGGGGGGTTGGGTGTTAGAATTAATCCATTGTTAATGTACAGACAAGTAGAGATAAAGATAATCTGGATGGTTTCTGTGCATTGAAAATCTGCCCATGCAAACTTCATGTTTCAGACCATCCCTGATTTTATACCTGGCATGTCAAATAGCAGTTTTTAACAGTGAAGGAATGCTGTTTCACAGATAGGAATAAAATGTCCTAATTTAATTGTTCTTTTATGCCATATGGACATTGTGGGCCACATCTTGAGCTGATTTTAATCTGTAGGAGTTGCCCTGCTAGCAGGTTTTCCATCCTGCATGGATAATACCATTCCCCCAATGTGATCCTAAACCCTGCTCCACCAGCAGAATGATTACATGCTATCAAAGCTTTGAATTCACTTCGTGTTGCAATCCTTTAGGATTTGGGGACATAATCACGTGGTGTGGGGCAGCTGTAATCCAGCAGCGCTGCCCTTGATCAGTTTGTAACTGTTCTCTCTCTGTGCTGTTCAAACAGCAAGAAGAAAAATCAAAATAAAAAAAACCCAAAAGAAAACCCCAGAGATGCAGTCTTTGCCTCGGTGACACAGTTTTCTTGGTGGATATGGGGCACATGGGTGCTGCCATGTGTGTGGCAGTTTAGATTTGTGTTTTTAATCCAGAGCTTGGGCAATGTAAATTAGTGATAAACATTTCAGTGGCCCCCTCTCAGTTATGCAGTCTGCTGGATCACATGTCTAAAGGCTTCATGTGTGTTTGCATTCCTAAACTTCCCTGGGTGTCTGGGCATTTTTTTGGGGTAATATTCTGCACCTTTTGATATTCTCCAGAGTGGAGAAAAGAGTGAACCATAGATGGAGCTCACTGGTTGTGGCACAGCATTCTGTCACATACAGTGAATTTTTGTCTTATTTAATACGACCCATGCAGATTTTTTTCTGATGGAAACTGTTACATTAAATTGACAGCTGCAGCTTGTGATGATTCACTACTTCTGGATTTGCTCAGAGCCCTACAGCTCAGAGCAATTTGCTAAAACGTTTATTTACAACCTGCTTTCTAAGTAGTGAAGTTTCAGCTTTACCTGGTCTGCATCACTTTATGCCTTAAATTACACCGTTTGCACAATTACAGGTTTAATTTTTGCAGATTCATTCAGTGCTACCCCACATCATTAGGTACAGAAGTACACAAGTCTTGGCTTTTTTGCCTGCTGAAATTCATGGGATTTCAAAGTTTGGAAAATACCATGATGACAAGGTATTTAGTAATGAAGGTAGAAATAACTTGTTTCTGAAGTCTGGTTAGATTCCAGTCACCTGTTGTTTTGAAAAGCAGTAGATACACCTGTCAAACAGTGCCTTGCAAGTATGTTCAATAATAAAAATGTGCCTTATTCCCTTCCACTGTTAAGTTTGCTCCCTGCAAGCATCCTGTCTTAATCCAGAAGTGGAATTTGGCTCCCACATGGAGGTCTGGGTTCTCATCATCTCTTGTGTCTCCCACCTGCAGTTAAAGGAAGGCACCCCTTGTCCCCAGGCTGTGAGCCTAACATTAAAGAGCTCCTCTTTCCCTGTCCTGACCACGTGTCTGGGACCTTTGCACCAGCACCCTTTGTGCCTGGGAAGTTTCATTGTCTTGGGAATGTGTATCCTGGGAGCAGTGTGGGCCCGGCTCCAAGCTGGAGTCACTCTGGTGGACTCTTGATTTATTAGAGCCTTGTCAGAGAAAAGTGGTAATTGAAGCATTTTAAATACCGTTTCCTGTAAGAGTAAATACCCCAAGTACACAGGGAATTCAGAATTAAGTTCCCTGCAAACGAAGAGAAAATAAACAGATGAGTAAGCGTCTGTTTTGATCTTATGAAGAGTTCCTTAATTTAAAGGAAGCTGTCGAGCAACAGTGGAGCAATTCAATTCCCTCAACACGCCTCAGTAATCTGGGATGTCAGTTAAATCCAACAGGCCCAATTCTTCAGCTGTGCAGGATTGACTAACAGGAGGTTTAACCACCACATCCAGGGCTTCCCAGTCACCAACAAAGGAAACTGGACACTTGGGGCATGCAGTGAAGCTCAAGCCTGCCCTGTAATTGGGTACATCACACCCAGGACTTGGGGTTAATGGCTTCAGGAGAATTCCCTGAGGGAGAGTGGTCATGATCACATCACAGAGTGACCCTGTGAAACTGAAAAGAGGAATTTTAAACAGGAGAATTCCCACATCCCATAGGATTCCGAGCACTGGATTTTTATCCTGTGCAGTGTCAGATGCCTGAAATGCCTGTATTGTGGATAAAAAACCATCAGTGGTTTTATGGCAGCTCACGTTGCTGACATGACCTGTACTGGTTGGGAATTGCCTCCATCAATGGAAGTGTTCAAGACCAGGCTGGATGAGGCTCTGAGCAGCCTGGGCTGATGGAAGGTGTCCTTGCCCATGGCAGAGAGTGGAACAGAATGAGCTTTAAGGTCCCTTCCATTCCAAACCATTCTTGACTCCACAATAAAATGTTCAGAGCAACCTTAAAATTAAAGGGTTGTGCTTGGCTGTACTCGGTAAATCTGGGATGGTAACAACAGTCTGTAGCTGGGAAAGTTCATGGCACTTGAGGATCTTTAGGATCTGTGGGAAGCTGAGATTGCAAAGACATTGACAGTTTTTTCTTGACACACATTCTTCTGTGTATTCTCTTTAATTGGGAAGTAATTGAGCAATTCTTCGTTGAGTTCCCATGCCACTTCATTAATTCAGCAGTAGTTTTACAAGAAAACAATGTCTGTGGGATGTTTTTGGTGTGTCTCAACCTACCAGACGTGGTTTGACTGATGGTGGGTTTAGTCACGATGCTGACATGCTCCTTCATTGTGGTTCTAATTGTTTTTTTAGAATGAATTGTGGTTAATTAGCAAGCTGCTTGCAGCTCATGGAGCTTGTAGCAATAGCAACAGTTGTGGTGTGAGGTGCAAACAACTGGGGCTTTGCTGAGCCACAATAACCATTTGAACCATCAGAAAAGCTATTTGTCATAGCCAAAATATTTACATGTTCAACTGAAATAAGATAGAAAATCTTTAGTTTGACCAACCGTTTGACTTGTCATTAGACTTCCATGTAAAATCTATGTCAGAAGAAGGGAATTGGAGATGCAGAGAGGCTGTGGTTGGGTGACTTCTCTCTTGTCTGCTGGGCTGTGTGGTGTAACACTCACCCTGATTGCAGGAAACCACGTTTAAATCCCTCTGCTGCCTTAAAAGAGTTGAATAGCTAATACCCAGCTCAAAGGTTAATTACTAATTGCTGGTTATTCACTATATTTAGTATCCTTCATACTCTTTTTTCTTGCTGAGCTGTGTAGCAGAGCACAAGTTAATTACCACGTATTTTTTTCATGCTTTTAAGCACCATCTTTGCTCCATTCTCTGAGATTACAAAACCACATTTTGTGAGATGCTACTTTTATCATCTCGTTTGCAAAAGTACAGCAGTATTAAGCAGGTTTTTTCGTGCCATATGTCAGCATAGATCCCTTGCTGCCGGTTGAAAAACAGACTGAGTAGCAGAAGTTGGATATTCTGTCTTGATATGTGTATGGGAGTGAAAGGAAAAGGTGCTTCACACTCATGTGAGCACAAGAGCTCTGTTTTAGATTTCCCTTTTTAATTCTGAACTTCTGCATTGCTTAGAAAATGTTTTTCAGAGGACTTGGTGATCAGAGGGAATACTGGAGTGGAAGTGGATCAGTTTTATGCAGTTTATAGAAACTGTAATTTATTTGTCTCTTATCCTTATGGGTGCCTTCCAGCTTAGGAGATTCTGTGATTCTGTGATTACCATTGCTTGTGTACTCTGGAGTTCTCCCCAGCTCCTGGATAAGAAGTTATTTTTTAGTGAATAGTGGAAAGTGTCACGAGGAATTCCGCTACCGGCTTGGAGTGGTTTAAAACTGCTCCTGGCTTGGAGTGGTGCTGCTGCTTTAAGGAGCCAGATTTACATACTTCGTGTCTGAAAGATTTACAGGGTGTCTCACGTGCCTGTATAGGAAGATGGAGCTTTCATGACAGGTTTAATGTCACGGGGATACAAGGATTGATTCTCCTTCCCCCGCCCCGACCTGCGCGGCGTGGTGAGGGCCCGCTGAGCTCCTGGCTGGCTGAGCTGGAGGGGTGTTTCACATTCAACACCGTGCCTTTCTGAATAATTAAACCAAGCCTTTGTGTAGAAGAACAGATAAGAGATGAAGTGGGGAGCACGGTGGAGCTTGTGAACTGAGATATCTTAGCCTTAGCTGGGTACAGACCATGGGTGTAGAGAGACCACTGATACGAAAAAGAACTGAGAGAGCTGCATATGTAACTGTCAAGGTCTTTAGAACTATGTAATTTTGTAAAAGCTGCCAAATAATATGAACAAGAGGCTATATGTAGTTTGTGGGAAAAATCTTGTGACTGTTTAGGGCTGTGGCCTATTTTGAGCTGTAACAAGTATATAACACTGTACTGTGAGAATAATATCCGACTTCAGTAAGTTGAATGACTTCAACTTAGACTTCAACTCCTTTTACCCTGACTTCAAATTAGACTTCAATAAACTTTAACTTCAGCTTGAACTCCGACCTGTTTTTGCTCAAGCTTTACTTAAAGCTCACTCCTTAGATTACTTTTGCACCCTCTCTTTGAAGCACCAATTGGTGCCCCATGTGAGGGACTGAAGACTCTAAATCTGTGCAGGCAGCCTGCGACACCCCCCCCAGAACTGAAATGCTGCTGAAAAAAACAGAATCGGGCCTGACAAAATCCCTGATGCAACAATTTCCATCACTTTGTGGAGGAATCCTCACGTGGAGGAAGACCAAGAGCTGGAGCATTTCTCCAGGCTTCTGGTGCTGGAGGGTGGGCGGCAGACAAGGGGGCTGTCAGACCACAAAGTGATGAGCTGGTGGCCAAAACTGGGCCCTCTGAAAGCCTTTTGCTTTCATTTGAAGAGCATTTTCAAATTCTTGGGAGTTCTTTGAGTAAATGGACACAGGTATTTCTCACACTTTCCTCACCTGGGGCTAGGGGAACACATGGTCAGCTCTAAGAAGGTACAGGACTCCATCTGCTCCTGATGGTGCACAGTGACATTATGTTACTTTGGCTTTGCCTTTCCCCACTCTTTTTTTTTTCTTCTTTTCTTCAGCTCTGTGATGAGATGAGGTGGAGGGAAAAGGCATTCTAGGCTGTTTGTGATATTTTTAAGTGACATGGAATTACTGGCTGATAACTTTTATGAAGCTTCTCAGTCATCTTAGAATTGATTTTTGACAGGCTGCTGTTGTTTGTGTCTGCAGAAATGAAGTCTCGAACACTACAATAAATGTTACCTGAAATTCAGCATTCTGAAGTGATAGTATGTGCTAAATGTGTGGATGGATACAGATATGTACAGATGTGAGGGCAGCAATGTATATTTACATACACGCAAACTATAAATTTAAATATAACATGAATTGACTCATGTTATTTTCAAAATTCCTATGGAAAGAAAATAAGTATCTTAATTATGTTTACATTGACATTATAGTTTCCCTAGTTAGAGTAATATGTGGTTTTTTTCTGAAGATACTTGATTTTAGAGCTTTTGTCATCCAAAAATCAATCATTCTTTTTTCCCCTGAGGATGTTAAATCCCTTCTTTCACCAAGCCAGGGAAAAGTTCCATTAATGTAAGCAGGATCAGAGCTCACTGGGTATGCTTACTGCTGAATTAATAAATATTTGGGAAAATAAATAGGTGTGTCACCAGTGGTAAAATTGCTTTATACACCAGAAGATGAGATTTAGCACAAATGAAGTGTATGTTTGCCCCACGTCCCTGCAGCATTCACATTCACTGTTTTGACTGCCTGATTTCATGTCTGTGCTCACAGCAAGATGGAAAGGGTTTTCATTTCAATGCTGAAGTCAATAATTATGGAGGTTATCATTTTCATGCTCAGAAATTCATGTCATTTTCATAAATCATTCATCTCATTTCATAAATCATGCTTTACAGCTGGAGAATGGAAACTTATTGCTGGACATTGATGAAAATCTTGTTTCAGTCACTCAGGTAAGGCTGTGACACTAAAAAATATTTTAAGGAAATATAGCTGAAATCATCTATAGGAATAGTGCAATTGGAAAATGTTCAGCTGGGGATTAACTTCACTGGAACGTAGCTAATATCAGATGTGAATAATCTTAATGAAGCATAAGGGGTGAAATCAGTTCTGCAGTGACAGTGAAATCACAGAAATAAAAGATAAGTGCTCGGTGTCCAGGATCTCGTGTGCTGCAAGTAGATAAAGGCTCTGTGTCAGAGAAGATGCATTCATTTATTCAGGCTGAGAACTGGGTTGTAGAAAAAAGGCTCCTGAACCATTTGGGACTTTAAAATACACTTCCAAGGGTTGCTGTTTAAAGCTGCCTCCAGTCAGTAACTGAAGGTGTTGTGTTCTCACTAAATTTGTGTGTACATTCTCTGATGTGGTTCTGTAGCTCCTGTTGCATTTGAGGTTGCTATTCTGTAAAAAAAATAATTCCCATTTAATGTATTTCCTTTTCCTGGGGAATATTGTGAGTGAGGGTTTATTATAACAAAATGCTGTTGACTTTCCTATCACTCTCTCCAGCTGCCTGTTTAGAAATGTGTCTGCAGAGCTTTAACAGAATTATATCTGTGAAGAGTATCCAAAGATCCATCACCTTGAAGCATTCTGAAAAGTATTACTATTCCCATTATCCAGGAGTATGGAGGCACAGGGATCTGAGTTACCACCTTTCAAATGCATGTCATATAATCCAGAGTTCAAAAGTATATTGACTATCAATTTCCAGTGTTCCCGTGAAACCTAGACTATTTTTTTCCAGTAAAAAAATGTAACTTTGCACACAGCTGTGTGTACCCTGCCCTTCCCCATCCTCCCTGGCTTGCTCATCTGCTCCCTCAGGTGGGGTGGAGGCACAGGGGAGCTTTTGCTCATGGAAAAGACAGGAGTGTTCCTGAGGAGCAAACAGTGAATAGTTCACAAGGGGGGCAGGAGAAGGGCAGGTTTGGGGTGCTGCTAAACAAGCAGTTTGGAGAGATGGGAAGAAAGTGGCTCTTGGAGTATTTCAGTGTCACCTGACACCTCTTGAGTCAGTAGTGCCTACAGGAGGCTTGAAGTGATTTCCAGAGGAGTGCTGCTGTTGCCATTATTCCCACTTTCCTGGGCATTTTAACAACCCTTGCCCAGTGTGTTTGTGCACACTGCAGAAGGGACTTAGGCTGGGTTTGTTGCTTGTTTTTTTTTTTGTTTTTTTTTCAAAAGCTACTCCTGGCAGTATTTTAGTACAGAGCATTAAAGTTGGTGTACCCTGAAGAAAATGTGGCTTTCCCTCTATTTCCCTTCTGCATTTCCATGCAGATACTTAGAGGGATATATAAGCCAATAAGAAGAAAATGCACTTTTGTAGCACGGAAGCAATGTGATCTTTTTAATATAAAACATCATGTGAGAAAATGTGAAATAATTCATCCCTGGGTACATCGTGACATGAAGCTGAGAATCATCCAAGCTGCTTAGGCAAAATCCAGTTCTAAGTGATTGTGGTGTTGTTTTTATGTGTGGGAATAGAGACTGGATTGAAAAAAAAAAAAAAGTATAAACTTTTGATATGTGTAGTCTTACTCCTTAAGGGATAATCTGTAATGGGAGGTTAAAGGCAGAAAAAATCTTGGGATGATCTTGGCCTCTTGGAAGGCTGTAAAGCCTGACCTGCCAATTTGGTCACTGTCTAAAGCATTCAGGGGCTGCTTTTAGAGAACAAGACTCAACTGAATGTCAAACCTGTCTGTGTGATAGGAGGATCCAAGGTTTATGTGCCTAAGATGGGGAGGAGATTCAAAGAGCTAAACTAAGATTTGCATTAAATCTTGTTTGTAATGAGAATTGTGCCTTCCCACATTTTGTGGGTATGATTGGCTGTGATACTGGCAAAACCAGTGGGAAAGGTAGTGAGAAGGAGAAGTTCTGGGTTCTCACCAAAGCTTTTCAGTACAACCACCCTGACAAAGGTGGTGGATGGGGTTTAAGTTTCCTGCAGAGCTCTGAGGGATCTGTGCTTTTAACATCCCTGAACTCCAACTGAACTCATTTGCAGGTGGGTGGAAAGGAGTAAATTGGTTCTAGAACATGTGAAGAAGCTTTGATTATGCAGCCATTCAAGTTGCTTCTTATAATAAAGTGTGTTTTCTCTTCTGGTCCAGTTAGCCAGGCCTGCATGGGTGACCTGTTTTGAGCTCCCAGTGAAGGGCATCCCGAGGAAATATTTCTTAGAAGAATTAAATGTAGAGCCACAAACTTGCAATAACCCAGTTGTGCATCTTTCTTCAAGCCCACTTATCCAGGTCACACCTGTCCCATGGGCAAGGAGAAATCAGGCAGCACTTTAAAAGCTCTTCCCTTTTGTATCCTTCTGGCATTCCATGTGCTACTGCCATTCTTTAAGACCTTGAACTGAGGGTTTAGAAAAGGAGCCAAGGAAAAGGACTGGGCATAAATTCATGCTTGGAGCTCTGGAGCTCACTGATGTTGAAGGCAGAGCAGTAATGCATCCAGTCCTGTTCTGGATAGTTGTATCATGTTTTTTTCATTTTGGGGGATTCCCTACAGAATTATTTTATAGTGAGTTGTTGGTTGGGTCCATTAGCAATATTAAAATCCCACAGCTTTGAGCCTCTGTGCTTCCTCCTTGTGAGACTTCACAGTTGAAGCCTGCAGGACTTTGGGGAGGTTTATCTTGTTTGCTGTTAGAGACAACTTTACAAGTTGTAACTCCTTAACTCACAGTTTCTTCTCTTCAAAAGATAAATGGAATTTTTTTTTTTTCTCTTTACAGGCTGTTACCCAACTAGAGCTTTTTGGGGACATGTCCACTCCTCCTGATGTAACCTCTCCCCCAGTGAGTACCCAGGGAAGCTGCACTGTTTTTTCCCTGCATTCTATTTCCAGCACATTTATTGAGCACATTTACAATTTGTGTCCTCAGCCATTCCAGTGGGGAGGATTTCAAAGTAGCTTTTAGGTTGTAGGAAAATAAGTGAAGTAAATTGAATGTGCAGTCCCTGTTTCACGACAATGTGCAAAAATACCTGTGATTTTTATTCTTCTGCCCTAGTGTTAAGTGTCACATAAGGTGCAGCCTGAGCTGCTGATCTGCTTCCCTGGTGTTTGTCAGAGGGAAATGCTTCACTGCACTCTCACTGCACTGCAGAAGATCCAGTTGCAGCCTCATATTTCATGTCTCTGGATCCACCAAGTGCAGATCCCAGAACTGCTGTTAAAGGACGGAAGTAAAGAGAAGAGAGAGAGAAAGGGCTGGATGTATTTAAGGGCAAAAACAATGTCTCAGCATGCTTTTCAGCATTATAAGATGACAAAAAAAAATTCATATAAAGCTTTTGAGCCTTACATTACACTGTATAGAAGTGTGAATATACTGAGAAAATTCAGGTGCTGTAAGGTCACGAGCTTCAAATTTCTAATATATTCTGTGTAATGTCTGGGACTAGATGTTCAAAGCCCTTTCTGCTCATCCTCAGCTTACTCAGTTGGATTTGGCTTCTCCTTTAATTTAGACCTATAATTCTGGTCCTGTTGGTTAATTAGAAGCAATAGTTAATCAGTTTTCCATAAATCCTGTAAATATTTCATTTACCTTGGCTGTTGATAATAACTTAAAAGTTAATGCCTTGGTCACTGCTTTTCCCTTTTGTCCCCTAACATCTAAAATCATAAGTCTGTATATTCTGGAGACAGGAATTACGTCAATATTTTGCATGTGATGTATTCCAAGCAAATTTCACCTTGATTTTTTTCCTCTCATAGAAACTTTCTCCATTTCTTTCTTTTTCTCCCATTCCCAGCAAATTCTAATATTTTAATTTCTGTTGTTTCTTTCCTTCTACATCTTTTCATTCTTTCTTCTTTCTCGTTCTTCACTCCAAACCTGGATTTTTAGGTTTGGATAGTGATGTGACAACAATGTGCAGCAGAAGCTGCAGCTGGTACATCACCCTTGTGTTTTCTCTCTGTCTCCCTGCAGACTCCTGCTACTCCAGGTGATGCCTTTATCCCATCTTCATCCCAGTCACTCCCTGCTAGTACAGACATGTTTGGTTCTGTACCTTTCAGCACTGCTGCCGTACCCTCAGGTAAGA
Organism: Trochalopteron elliotii; assembly: GCA_024734555.1. Lineage (NCBI taxonomy): Eukaryota > Metazoa > Chordata > Aves > Passeriformes > Leiothrichidae > Trochalopteron > Trochalopteron elliotii. The sequence continues at coordinate 850,996 of JANPWX010000451.1, read as the reverse complement.
AATGCACTGGAATTGTAGTCAGGAATCAGATTTAGGGATCAGTGCCCTGCTCTGGTTTGCATTTAACTACTCAGGGCATTGATTTTAGCAGGGTGGAAGTGGGGAGGGCTTTTGAGGTCAGTGCTTCAGGGCAAGGCAAAGCAAATCTTCAACAGATAGGGAGGACATGACTTTGAATTTGACTACATTTTTTACAGCAGAAGCCAAAAAAGTCACTGGGAGTTCAAGCACAGTTCAGCCATCTGGATAAGAGAACTTCTAGGTACAGGAGCAAGAGAGGAACCAGCATTTAGTTTGGATTTCAGGGGCTCTGTGGTAGCAGTGAATATCCTCTGTTGTCTCCAGTAAACAGAGGCTGAGAATTTGATTGCACTTCAAAGGTATTGCACTTTGTCCCAGAATGTCCTCTAGACTTCCCTGTGTTCCTCAGAGTGCTCAGAATTCAAAAGCTGGGTGCATTCTGCACAGACACTGTGGTTTGATTGATGATCTCTCCCAGTGCTCCCAGCCCCACTTCGGAAAAGAAAGGAGGAGGAGGAGGAGTGACTCCTCGTTTAGCAATGACTCTCTAATTGGTAACCTCCTCTGATGGCCCCAGATTAGCCACTGCACCTCAGACAGGTTACAATGGCAATGAAGTGTTTGGGGATAATGTCAGATGGAAACCTTCTCTGTTGGGATGAGGGCACAGTGAGGGTGAGATCAAAGAATGTCTGGAGAATCCATCATGGACGTATGTGGGAACAGGAATGTATCTGAGCTGCTACTGCTCCTTCCATGACTCAGGAATTGGGTCTCTCAAAGTTCAATTCCTTGGTTTTTAATTTAATTGAGTTTTGGGGTTTTCCCTTTACAATATAGCAACCAGCCTTATGTTTGTGATTAAAAAACAGCCTAGAAATAAAACAAAGAGGAAAAGGTACAGGAGGACTGAGGAAACACTCAGGTTGGAAACAAGAGTTTTAAAGCTATAGCAGTATTAAAATTGAGAGAGAAGTAATATTATGCAAAGTATTAGTAGTAAGTATTGAATTTAAATGTGGAACAGCATATCTGTAAAGCACAAAACTTCTATCAATGGAACATAATTATGTTAGGTAGTTTAATTTGTAAAATGTTTTATAGGACTTTTAGTTTCAGAGCATTTTTGTTGTTGTAAATAAAAAAGCACCTGATCCTATAATTCCTACACAGTCAAACTGTTGGTAGCTTTAAAGGAGGCCTCATCTCTGACAGGAAGCAATTATAATTTTAGTTTTAATCTTTAATTTCCTCCTCAACTGGAGGGGGCTATGTTAGCCTAATACCTGAAGCAGTTTGTTGTTAATAGGCATTTAGTGCAGCAGAAGCTCAAGATCATTTTGATGTTCTCAAGTAATTGGGTAATAACCGAGTGCAAGAGTTTTAATCCGAAATCATCTGGGTTGGATTTTTTTATTATTAGTAGCAGTAGTGGCATTATGATGCAATTTGAGATGATTGCTTCGCAGAGTCCACCAGCCTGTGGTTCTGTCTGTGAGAATTCAGTGTTTTCAGTTTTCTTTCCAAGTGTGCTGCAGCCCTGGGATCACTGGTGCAGCTTTGCAAGTTTCCGATTCATCGCGTCGCTTTTCCTGCGTGCTCTCCACAGCGCCACTAAAACCTTTTCATCCCCTTTGTTTCCCCCCACCTCCTGCTCTCTTTATTCCCTGAAGGTTATGTTGCCATGGGAGCTGTCCTGCCCTCCTTCTGGGGACAGCAACCACTTGTTCAACAGCAGTTGGCCATGGGTGCCCAGCCTCCAGTCGCTCAGGTGATGCAGGGAGGACAGCCCATCGCGTGGGGCCAGCCCGGGATCTTTCCTCCCACCCAGCAGCCGTGGCCATCCGTGGCTGGCCAGTTCCAGCCAACTGCCTTCATGCCAACACAAACTGTTTTGCCTTTACAAGCAGCCATGTTTCAAGGTACCATTGCTCCTATAGCCACCGTCCCGCCCACGAGTGATTCCAACAGATCGAGCCCGCAGACAGACAGGCCCAGACAGAAAATGGGAAAAGAAATGTTTAAAGATTTCCAGATGGCTCAGCCTCCACCAGTGCCATCAAGAAAACCAGATCAGCCTTCCCTCAGTTGTACCTCAGAGGCCTTCTCAAGTTACTTTAACAAAGTTGGGATGGCACAGGAAGCAGATGATTGTGATGACTTTGACATCTCTCAGTTAAATTTGACTCCTGTGACTTCCACGACACCATCTACAAATTCACGTGAGTATTTTGTGCTTTCAGCCATCCCTTTCCTCGGACATGACTGCTCCTCAAAGCACTTCTGTCTCTTTTTAAATTCCAACCCAGATACTGAGAGCCTTCATGCATGCTCTGGCTTAAGAAATATGTTCCAGCCATAAAGGAAAATATCAGAGAGGAATTTCAGAGGTCACAGAAATGAACAGCCCAGATAGCTAGAGCCTGAAATTTAATTTCTAAAACAGGAATATTTGTTTTGTAATGGGAACATGCAAGCTGGTTGGCAGAAGCCCATGGCATTCAACCTTACAACTGGTTTCACTTATGTCCCGTCCATACTTTGCAGATATTAGGGGATGGGTATTTATTTTAGTATCTTGACATATTGGACACATGGGGAACTTCATTGAAGAGCTGTAAAATAAGCTTATGGTGTTCGTAGCATGGCAATGGGGGATTTGCAGATTGCTGAAAAGAAGAATTCATGAGATTCACCAGGGATCAGTCAGAGACTGTTTCACTTACCTGCCACAGGGCAGGCGACTCACATATTCCTAATGTAATGTAGTGGTGTCTCCCAGGTTCATAAAGACATGGGCCAGATGCAACCAAACTTAATTTGGAAGTTGCCAAATGAAATCAAGCACATGGGATTGATAATGACAACTGTGCCTGAATTCACCTCCTGCAGCACCTTGCTAGAGAATGATTCTCGGGGGTGGTGAAAGTTGAGGGATGTAAAAGCACAAGCAAATTCTGTGCTGAAGTGTCTTTTTGAAGAAATCAACAGAATAATTGTTGCTGTTGCCTTAATCCTTGTTTAGCTCCAACCCCTGCACCCAGACAGAGTTCTCCATCAAAATCATCAGCATCTCATACGAGTGACCCTGCTGCAGACGACCTCTTTGAAGAGGGGTTTGAAAGCCCAAGCAAAAGTGAGGAGCCAGAGGCTGTGAGTAGCAACAAGGTTTCTAAATCCTCATTGTCTCCTTGTAGCTAGAAAAGATAAAAGCTGATTTAATGTTGTTCTGTAGTGTCAGAAATAACTTTTCCAACTGGGCTGGGTGGTGCTTATGGGGGAGCTGCAGCCAGAATTCCCGTCCTGCTTTGGGTTTGACAGCTGATAGCACAATGTTTCTGCTGATGTGCACTAACCCTGCATACAAGGAACCAAACTCAGAGTTCAAATGCAAGCCTGTACATGTTAGTTGTATCCAATGTCCTCTTTAGCACACCAGCAGTCACTTTACTCATGGTAGGGAAGTTTGGGGTAAAACAGCAAACGTGCTGAGGCTGCAGAGAAAGATGTGAGAGTTTGTGTGTTAAAAGATGATGGCTGATGTTGTCTCACATTCTTGCATCCCAGTTGCTTGCCTAGCTACATTCCTCAATGTTCTGGCCCTTGGTATGTGATTTCTTTGCCTTTATGGACCAAAGCAAGAAATGTTTTGCAAGCAATGACTGTAAATCACCAGGTGCCTTAGGGAGGTAGGAGCCCGAGTGAGCCAAAGGCAAGAGGGGGTCGTTACAACAAAAAGTGCAAAATAACCCAAGCTTGGACTCTTTCTGTTTCACATGGCTTTCAGGGCCTTTTGCAGTTCTGGTTGGCCTGATCCAGTACCTTCTGAAGTCTGTGGCAGCTCCTGCCTGGGCTCCAGCAGGAACTGGTGAGGTCCTTTGGTGCCTGCAGCAGCTGTAGGAAACCGCTACGGCTTTGGAGAGCGGGTCAACAGCGAGGCCTCACCCTCTGATTTTCATGAGATAGGATGTACTTGTTATGCCCACAGCATGAAAATAACCTCGTGTTGACTTTTCACTTTCTATTGTTGAGAAAAAAAGGTGTTATGTTCTTGTATTCTAGCCTGATGGGTCTCAGGCCTCCTCCAACAGTGATCCCTTTGGTGAGCCAACTGGTGATACTATAAGTCCACAGGTCGGTAGCTAGATAGCACAGGTTGGGGTAGGTATCTGTCCTTTTTTTCTCTACACCTTGAGGTGTTCACTTACTCTTCCACCAGTGCCTGCCATTGCTTTCATGGATGCATGGTTTATTTTTTTTTTTTTTCCTTCTCATCTCTTCTGTTTTACCTCTCCATCCTCCACAGTGTATTCCTCGTGCTTGGTGGTCTGCATGGCTTTTGCCATTCACTGAGTGTTGCAGCTTGTGCAAATAATGTGTGTTTCAGCTGCCTGCATGCTTTAAAGAATTATAGACTTATTTTTCTTTTGTGTTCAAATTCTGAGGGCAAATAGGGAAACTGAGCCATTGCTAACAACATATTAGGCAGAGCATTTTTTTAATCAAAGCCACCCTGGCCTTCAGTCAGATGTAACATACTAAATGGAATAAGACATCTTACCCATAGACATAACAATCATTAAATAAAATTATGTAATGATACATGAATGTCTCTACCCTAAATCAATGGGATAATCAGTAGAAGAAGCACGTTTATTATCTGCATGTAAAAAATATTGAAATGGGTTTGTGTATTTTTATCTCCAACTGCAAATTAAAAACATCTGAAAATTATCATCATTCATATTACCATTGGCATACTGATGTTTTAAAAATTATTCATCAGTGTAAGTCATTTAAACCCAGACAGACGGGAAAGATGATCTTTTCATCTTTTGTGTTACAGAACACGTAGAAAATGTGGCTGCCTGTGAATGTTCTGTGATTTGTTTCAATACAGTAAATATATTTTGCCAAAAAAAACAGAGAAGCTACAAAGTTTTATGAGTGCTGAGCGTTGTTATTCCATCCAAATACTCTCTGGTGTTGCTGTTTGAAGAATATGTTTCATTATCTTCTCCCCGTCTGCCACTCCTGTTTGGTATTGCCCAAATACATGATGTGATACGGCTTCTGTGCTCCAGCACAGAGCTCCTGGAGCAAATCCAGAGCAGTGGGAGAACCCTTCCCATTTTTGTACAGAAATTCCACTGGGTTTGCCAGTGACTTACCCATCCTCAGTTTAGTTTCAACTCAAAAGTAATAGTTTCATTAGGAGTCAGTTTACTTTGTGCATTAAATATGATTTTAAAAAAAACTTACAGTAACTTAGCTTTGATCCACTTGGGAATAATGAGGTTCTCTCTTAATAATATGCTGTGAGAGGGCATCTCCCCCTTCTGTAGCTTCACCCATGCTCAGCTCCTGGGAGCTACAGCAAAAGTAGCATTAAGCTTAGTGTCTCCTTGAGTCTAGAAGTGACAGTGTGAGGAGAAAGTCAGGCTGGGATGAGCGGCTCCAGCAAGAACATTCATTATTTACTCCAGTGAGAGCTGCTGCTGCAGATGGATGGTGGCACATGATAATTTGGCTCTGCCTTTGCCTGACCTTGGCCAGCACTGACATCCCCAGCTATCCCAGCTTCAGACCACTCCAGGAGTTCTTCCCTACATCACGAAAGAGGATTTGCCCTTTATCTGAGTCCCATACTCTGGAAACCCACATACATGTGTTTATTGTGGTTTATCACAGTCAGGGTGGTTCTGAAATTCAGAGCTACAAGACCAGTGTATTACCAATGATTGCATATGGTTTTGCTGCCTTTTTCCTTAATCCCTGTAGAGCCTCACATCAAATACGTATAATTCTCAGAAATATATTCTGGGAAATGTTAACTAATGTTCCTGATTATCGTATTATTGTAATTCCTAAAAGCTGTAGGCAGGGACAGGAAGCTGAACAAAAAAAAAAAAAGAAAGCCTCTCTCCAGTGAAGTTCCACTAATATCATTGTGCCTGTGTGCAGAGGCCTTCAGCAGCAGTCCATAGGAAATCCACTTCCCAAAGCCAGCCCATCTAATTCTGAAGCCTGGTGTCGTCAGAGCAACGGGAAGTCTAATCTCCATGGAGAATTATCAATTCAGAACTTACTGTGGAGTTGTGTATTGAGCTCTGCATTTGGAGAGAAACTTAATGGGGAGAAACATGTCGTGCCAAAGAATCACAGTCTGCATAAAAGCCACTTTTGTGGCTTAGATGGGAGATTACTTCGCTCTTTAGAACGTGGTTCTTACCCCAAGAACAGCACAGTAACAACTGAGCTGAATGGACCTCTCAGGAACAGAGCATTGTGTGCAGAAATGTTGAATCTGTCTGTTCCAGCATCCCTGAAATCAGCTCTGCCCATAAAATATCTTTATTTATCTTGATGTATTCAGAATATCCACCTGCCTGTGTTTTTGTACCCTGATCTTTCAAGGTGTCACAGCAATTTAGTTTCTTGATGCCTTCTGATACTCTAAATTATCATCTATTTGCTATCTTCTTTTCTCCTATTTTTCCTCTCTTCCTTTTGCAACCTTCAGCTTCAGCTCTCAAAATCCTCATCCTTCCAGCAGCTGTTCTAGAAATCACCCTTCCAGAAATAGCTATGAGCTCTTAGTAGGTAAATGTGATATTTTATGGATATATTACATTTTTGTCCCTTTATGGTTGAAGATAAGATGCAGAAAGGCCCAACTTCCACAGGTGAAATAAGATTAACTCTTTGCAGAGCTGTTTATTGTACTTGGTTGTTTCCCCTTTGTTCATGCATGGTGTTGGGGATGGATAGTGATTTTGCAGAAGAGGTGAAGAGAATACAGAATGACTGCCATCTTCAGATTATTTATATTTAATCCCTGCTGTTGTCTTTAGATTATGTAGGGAGTAATTGTGAAAGAAGAGAAAGGGAAAGAACTTTCTTAGCTGTGATCTCCCCAAATGTCTTAAACATTTCTTATTGTTGACACTTTACATTAAAGCAGGGAGTTTGAACAGAGGAACAAACGCAGCTCTGTTTAGCTGCTGCCCAACTCAAAACTTGCACTGGCAATCCTTCATGAGAGATTCTCAAGAAACCTTCAAAACATTTGTGTCCAGAGCATATCTCCCTGAAAAAAAATTGTTCAGTTGTTGTGAGAAATGCGTGCAGACAATTAGGAGCCCTCAAAATGTGTCACACCCTTCACGATGCCATCAGCACTGTCAGGAGAGCAACAGTTCATTAGAATATTTGTCTATCAGCTTTTGGTGGTGCTTTGGTGGCCCACTGCCATCATCCATCTTGGAGCAAGTGCTGTGCTTGGTGAGAAATGTTCCTGAAAATCTTAGTCTGCTCTGGGATGGGCTGCTACAAACTCTTTTATTTGGGCTGGTTTTAGGAAGTGGAGAGAAAACAGCAGTTTATGGACAAAGCCTTGGGTTATCTGGGAGCTTAGTGAGCCTCAGGAGGGAATATCAAGCTGATTCTGCATCCTCCTCTTACTTCTGCCCCTTTTCTGTTGCACCAGGACTCCAGATAGGCTCAAAACACTAAAGGCTGTATTTGCAGGACCTGTTCCACTCTTTCACCTGGCTCAGTAGGAACTGGATAAAGTCCAAAGAGAAATTCCTAATTACAGGTGACCTGTTCTTGCTGTAGGCTCTAAAGCTGTCATTCTCAAACTAAAGACACAGTGTTGAGCAGGGCTGGGAACCTGAGAGAAGTAGTGTCATGTCTTTGGAAGGGGGTCACAGGTTGGGAAGTCTGCATCACTCCAGAGAAATCCTAAAATTAACATTTCAGCTCTCTGGCTCAGTTGGTTGTTCCTATTTCCCTGGAAATATGGAGGGGCATGAGCAGAGAAATTCAGGCTGCTCTGTGAAAACAGGCATCCTACAGGGTTGCCTTCATCTCTGCTGCTGCAGTCTTCTTCAAGCTGTCCATTTTCATGTGGCCAGCTCATACAAGGACTTCTCACCTCTTCACTGTCACTAAGCCCACCTGAGGGCGCCTTGTACCCTTCCCTTTGTGCAACTTCTTCCTCTAAACAAGACATTCTTTGTAGCTTGTCTAGAGCTGTGTTGTTGCTGATCGGCAACCCAGCAGTTCAATTTAGGGACAAGTTCTCCTCGCTCCCTCTGTGATGAGGTCATTGAAAAGTTCCCTGTCTTTTGCATGACAACTGATTTTGAAAATCTGCTTGTGAAAATTTAGCATCTTTGAGACTTCTGAACAATTTGCTTCAAATTGGCCATTAGGTTCAATTGTTACAAAGGAGAATTGACAGATATGTAGATGGAATGATATGTGGATGACAGATCTGTAGACAGATATAATTGTGTGGCTACTGTTTTGGGAGAGGGGCCCAGAAATAATCAGTGTTTCTTGGCTGCAGTTCATTTTTAAATCAGGACTAAGATATGGAGCAGGTTCATCTTTCTGAGTAGTTGTCATTACTTTTTCATTTCATGGATGTACAGCATCCCTCTTGCTACTAAAATGACAAAGATGTTTAGAATGCTGATAATTAAACTGGATATTTGAGACCAGGAAATATTCCTAGGTAGGTTTATGGTAAGAACAGAGGCACTCTCCAGACATAATCCTGAACTAAAAGTTTGCTGTATTTGTGCTGCTAATGGAGGCTATAAGAAAAATAACCAAATATTAGTAAATAATAATTAGTAATAAATAAAAAACCTAGCTGTTAATGGGGCAGTAGGAATGGCCTGTCTCATCACCAAAGATACTTAATTTCAACCCTGCTTGCCAACTTTACTCTGTCCTATTTTGCCTACGGGTCAGCATGCAAAAAAACCAGAGAAAGACGCTTCGCACTCCCACCCCCTTCACTTGCATCCCCAGCACCAGATGCTCATTTTGTGTGGCTCTCCAGCACACTTATTTCATGAAACTCTTTATCATTTGAGCCTGCCCTTTCTGATCAGTCAGCCAGGAGAAAAAGTGGCTGTAAAGGGCACGGAAATCTGTGCGGGCCTCACCTCCACAATTGGGAACATCTTGCCTGCAGCTCTGCACGGAGCAGGTGCCTCGCAGTGATCAAAGGGCTGCCAGGGTAAAAATAGTTCCTTCCTAACCCGCAGTTACAGTTTTGTGAGTGAGTTCACCCCTGCAAGCCCGAGTAGGTGCTGAGTCTTTCAGGAGATGCTCTCCAGTGATTAGTTCTGCTGGGGAGCAGGTGTTAATATCTTCAAATGTGATGCAAATTTGCTTCTAGCATTTGCATAATGCTATTCTAAAGCATTTACTGCCCTTGTTGCCTCACACAGTAGTGGGCTACATCAGAAATGGTGTTTGCTGCTGTCTTGTCCCCCTTAAAATGGGAAGAATAAAGTGATTTGCAGCATGAAGTATTTCTGGAATACAGCAGCAAGAAAAAAATAAAAAACTGCTTCCAATTCTTGTCTTGGTTTCTCCCTGTGAGTTGATGAAAGCACATCAGAAGTGATTCTGGGCCAGTTCAGCAATGAAAACACTGTAAGATTCGAGGAGTTTATGTGAATTAGAAGCTTTGACTGCTATTTTATTTGTTCCTCTCTTTTTATTCTGACAAAGACCAGTTCTTTCCTTTCCTCTGCATTTGTTCCTCGTGCAGTAGTAGAAGGCAGAAAATGCTGGTGACATGCTGTGAGAAGAATTAATGCTCACCTGCCTTTTCATAACATGCCCCATGACTTCTGTGTGGATAATGTTAAAAAAAAAAAGGGGGGGGGGGGGTGTCCTTTCTGCTTTCAAGACCCTCCAGAATAGTACCTGGCTCTGTGAGGGGAGCTGTTCACGAGGTCAACAGCACTCGACTTTCCTTTTGCCTTTTTCCTGTCCCTTTCTGTTCTGTTTTGCTTTTTTGAGTATCAGTATTTTACAGACACCATTTGCATTGTCGGGCTAAAAGCGTGCTTGAATTGGCTCAGAATAATACTAGAAAAGAAATCTCAGGCATTGACCAAAACCCTTTGACTGGGAAGACTGCACACAATTACTGCAATTAATTTCTCGTTTAGGCATCTGAAGGGAGAAATCAACTGAAAGGAAGAAGTAAAGAGCACACTTTTCATGCAAAATGCTGTGGTCTGCTAGAAGAGAAATTTTTCAAATCAGTGAGAAATGCAGGCCTTTGCCACATGAGGTGTTTGTGCAGATAAATGTTGGGTACGAATCAAAGAAGTTTCTCATGGTAAAGGCTGTCTCCTGCTTGTTGCAAGTGCTGCTGAGGTTCAGGAGCTCCTCCTCCTCCTCCTCCTCCTCTTCCAAGGGTGTGGAGTCCAGTGGCACCTTAGGACACCTGTTGCTTCAGCACATCTGCATATCTGAAGGACATTTGAGGACAGCTCTAACAAGCAGACTTGACATTTTGAAAAGCTCTTTTCTTCCCTGAAGGCGTTTGAAAAACTGACATCTTTTGTTCCAAAGGGATGTTCTCCCTCCCTCTCCTTTTCTTCTCCTCCTTCCTTTTCACTTCCCTTTGCAATGACCTTAGGTTCAGCAACTGCCTGAAGAATGGCCTGGTGTGTGTCAGGTTCACACATTAATTAGTACAGATTTTCTCTGAACTAGCTGCAATAGATCATTCTGCCAGCTTCAAGCCTGCACATGAAAATTGGCATAGGTAGACTTAACTCACAGTGTGTGAAAAGCAGTTATTTACTCTCAGTCATCTCTTTTGATTACCTTCAGTTTTTCAAGGTCACAAAATGTATTTGCTTCTTGCTGTGGATAATTTCAGCAGCATTTATTTAATCATTCCAGAGGATTTCTCCCACTCACAGTGCTGGTAGCACTCAGGCTCCACGTGGGCAGGGGGTGGGGAAACAGGGTGTCTGCAAGCTCCAGAAATGCAGCAGTTTTAGAGAATAAGAGAAGACTTTCCTTGCCATGGAGGAAACAGGTCCTATTTTGGATTTGTTGTGTGTTCCTGCACTCTTAAGGCAGGACAGGGCACTGGGATGGGGGCAGAGCCTGGAGCTCTGGCCGGGCACCCCGAGCACAGAGCACCCTGTGCATCCACCTTTGGGCTGTTCTCCTCATCCCCAGCACCACTTGGACAAACAGTGATTAAAGTCCTGTGCCATCCCCAGGCAGGGTGTCTCTGCTCCTCAGTGCCCAGTGATTTGCCAACCTTCTGAGGGTTTTTTTTTGCTCAAAAGTCAGCTCCTGCCAATGCTGCTGTAACACAAGTTGTTTCTAACTCAGTTAAATTCAACGTCATGGCGTGGTATTTGAATATTTATCAAGCTGTGGAGAGTTAATGCAGTGTGGCATTAATTAGCCTTTCTTGCCTGTCTTGTTCCTTTTTTAGATGTCATTCTTAGTTTAATAAATTCGTTTCTAGAAATGAAGTAGAGTTGGTTCCAGGGTCCATGGATGGTTTGTTACCTACCTCAGCTGAGATGGACACAGAAAGCACAGGGTGTGTCAGCTGTGGAGCAACAGCTGAAGAGCATGGCAGCTTTTCCCCCTTCCCACATCCAGGAAATTCCCAAGAAAATATCTGTTAACAGGTTGAAGTGCTTTCCTCCCAGCTTTAATGGTTGTACTAATGGTTCCACAGACTCCTAATCAAACTGCGCAGGGCTGGCGCTCCTCGTTCTTCATGGGCCAGTCATGTTGTTGTTTTAAATCCCATCACAGCTTCATTAGCTCAGCTTTCCGTGGCGGTTTCTGTTTGCAAGTGGTTTTCTCCTGAGTTGTGCAAAACCCACAGTTGTGTTCTGCAGCTGTGCTGCTCGGGGGAAACTCAGCCTCGTACACAGGCTGCAATTTTAGCCTCAGAACTTCCAAACATTCATCCCTATAAATTATCATTTAATTCCCTCCTATGTCCATGCCCAGCAATGAGGGTCAGTGCATGGCCAGTGCTGGAGGAGGAAAGGGATAGAAAACACTAGTTTTCTGAGATAATTCCCATTTTCTTCACCACAATAGCTTAAGGCAGCACAGAAAGCAAACACTTCCTGTGGGTTTTGCCTCGCAAGGTAACAGTGCTCTCAAGCAGATGTTGTAAAAATGTTCTGGAAATGCTGTCTGGAGACATCTCTGCTCATTTTATTTTTGTTATCCCCAGGAAGCAGAACCTCTCTACGCGCAGATTAACAGACCTAAGAAATAGCATTGTTACAGGCTTGTGGTGCTCCAAGACTCAAACGAAACCCAACAACCTGGCGGGCCTTTGGCTTTTCATGCTTTTTTCCAATTGATTTTGTCTGACAAAGGAGAGAGATTGCCCTCCTGGACTGGCTCTACGAGTGTTCCTGATGTGTGTTTTTTTGGCAACCAATGGCAGATTCCTATGGCAGCACAAAACAAAAACTCTTCCCTGCTTCTCATACCACGAGTGCAGCCCCATCCCCACAAGTGGTGGGTATCCAGACTAGGAAATCTTACTCCTTGGTCTTCTTTTAAACGTTTGTCACCTTCTGTGTGCCACCTATAAATAACAAGCATCTGAAATTTATTGGGCGTTAGACATTGCTTTTTTTTGGTTTTTTTTTCCTTTTCAGCAAAAAGCAGAGTCTGTATGTAGCAGTGGCATTATCATTCAGCAGCCTTTGGGGCACAAGTCTGCACTTTTTATGTCACGGTGACATGTTTTTCATCATCATTTACATCAGGCTGATCCTGACTCCTTTTTTTCCCCTATGTAGACATATTTAAACAACAACAACAAAATACTAGCGATGTCATTTTTTTTCTTTTTTTTTTGTCTTTGTTTTCTTATTTGTATTTCTCACTCTGCAGTTTTGTATGAGTGACAGATCTAACAGCGAAACGTCTCCTGCAGAAATGATTCCCAACTTGAAACTACAGAACAGAACTCGGTTCTTTTTCCATCCTTGACTGAAAATGTTGCCAAATGGACCTTTAAGTTCTAGCACATCATGAGGAAGAAATGCTGCTTTCTGTTGGAATGCTCATGTTGTGGGTAGAGAAAGGACATCGAGTCCCACTGAGGAAAGACAAAAGAGTCAGTATTTCCTAGGAAACTCTAAACAAAGTGCAGAAAAGGAATATTTTTATTTCTTCACTATCTTGCTGCTGTAATGCTATGCAGACAAGTGTTTTCTTCTCTGTGTGCCATTTTTGATGAAAAAAAATCATTTGCCAAATAATACTGGTATGCTTCTGGTTTAGGAGTTTGGATGAAGAGGACTTGACAAATGGGACAAGGACGGCATGAATTTTGGAATAACAAACTGACTCTGTGATCAAAATTGTTCATCTTTATCACTTTTTGTACATCAGAAAAAAATCAAATGGGATTTTTATTTTATAACTTGAAAAAAAATCTTACTGTTAAACTCTTTAAATGTTTAAGGGGAAATGGCTTTAAGGAGTTCGAATGAAAATTGCCATTTTTTTTTTTTTTGTAAATATAAATGTTACGAAAATTCTTTTACTAATGCCATTACACAGTAGAGAAGGTAGCAAGTTGCAGTGCTTGGGAGGTGTGGCAAACCCAGTTTGTGGTTCTCACATCACATATGTTTTTTCACATGCTTAACAATAATGGGCTGAAGCTCAAGTGCATTTGCCAAAAGCAATCAGCTTGTCAGCAACTAGTGAAATTAATGGGAACACATGATTTTATGGTCTAGCATTATCACACGGACATAATTCCACTTACAAGAGATCACTTTCCATTGACATTCCTTTGAACCTCTGCATAGAAGTCATCCAACTGTTTACACACAGAACAAAAAGAATTTAAAACTTCCTTTTTTTACATTTATGAAGCAAAAAGTGCAGTGTTTGGGTTCATATGTTTAGCACATGATTTTCATAAAGAATCTATATATTTTTGCCCTACAGAGAATTGTTATACAGGTCAAATGTGTTTTCCTGATGTTCCTATGCAGTTACAGTATATTGACTTTAGTGGTTTAACACTAAAAAGAAAAAAAAAAGAAGAAAAAAAAAAATGGAAAAAGGAAAAAAGAGTAAAGAAGTCAAAGGATTAATCAGTTTTTAGGGTTATTGTGCAGATTTTGTTTTAAAATTGACACATTAGGATTTACATTTTTGTCATGATTAAAATAGGCCTGGAGTTATAAGTGTTTTACTTTCTTTCATCTCTGTTACAACCTAAAAATGGTTTAGAAGGCAGAATAACTGGGGTGGTGATTGTTGGTATGTGCAACCAAATCTTGCAACACAGTCCCATTCTTTTATTTTGAATTATAGAAATTAGAGAAATGTGCGTTGCAGAAAGTACGTGAATGAGAAATTAGCTGTGAATAGACCTAATGAACCTGCAGAGAGGAGAATTTTATCCCCATCCAGTCATTTGATGCTTGTTCCTTAGTCATGTGCAAACAGCTTTGTAGCAAATCATATTTTCCCATTGGAAGATCAAGTTCTCCAACTGGAGGAGATGATTTAAAACTCGGTGGATCGAGTGTTTCAGGATTAAAAGCAGAGGTAAAAGCATTTCTGGAGGACGTTTCTGTCAGAATAGTTTCCTGATTTGCACAGTGGTGCTACTTTCTTCTTCAGCGGCTTTTTTTGGGGGGGTTTTGTCCAGCACACGGAACCACAAACCCAGTTTTGGTTCATCACAGACATTGGAGGTTTAGTGTCATCAGTGCATTTCCAGTTACGGGGTGAAACACAGAGAAAAGAACAGGTTGATGTCTCAGAGGATCACATTTGTAGGAAGCAGATCACTCACAAATAGGTGCCGAGGGAATGAGGCTGGAATTCTGGTGTCTCTCCTGGGAGACAGCTGGGCCATCACCACGGACCTTGGTCTTACCTTTGCCAGTGCTCATGAATGAAAACAGATTCTGGATTGTCATACAATCGTCCTTGTCGTGGCTGGGATGCTGAGCTGAGAGGGCTTGCAGGGCCTCTGCACTGTACCAGTATTGTAGATAACTCAAATATCCAGCTTGTGCAATTGTTTAATCCCTCATCCTTCACTAGCACTAAATTCGTCACTTTAAATTTACAAACCAGGGAACCCCACCAGCCATCCTGTTACCATCCCCCACCCCCCCCGTAGGTTCTTGATCTTTGCCTGTCATGAAAAGATATTTTGATAGATCGTAGTCATCCAAGTGTCTGATGGAACCTTTCATCTCAATAACGTACTGGGCACCTTCTTTGCAAAAATGTTTACTCCGTGGTTTTCATTCATTTTTATTTCTGCATTCTGACACTTATTTTTTTAATAAAGATGAGAAAGATAAAATGACTGTTGCAGTACATTTCTAAACCTACTTTAACTTTACCTCAGATAACGACCATTTGTTAACATATACGGACACATTATTTTTAACTTTATGTGTAACGCATTCAGCAACAACAACAGAAACCCAACAAATTTTTAGAGATTTTTCCATTAATTTCTGTAACACACCATGTAATACTGTTATGAATAAAAACATTAAAAAAAAGGTGTCATTTCAGTAAGTTTTGTTTCATAGCTTGTGCTCCTCTGGGATAATTCTGCCAGACTTAAAGTGCAGTGTTGGTGTCTGGCTTGGCCTTTTATTTTTGACATGGAAATACCTGGGAAAGGAGAAAATCCTCAGTTTGGGGAATAACTAATCTTTAACACTAAGTGTTGCTTATCTTGCAAATGCGTAAGTTGCTGATTTTAATTGCTGCCTCCACTTTTTTGGCCTTTTTTTGGGTGTTTTAGGATGAGCATCCCAAACCAGGAGGTATTTGTATCATCTCCTGCAAAATCCCACGTCCCTGGGACAGCCCATGCTGTGTGATGCTCCCAAAGCGGGTTTATCTTTGTGGCATGAGAAGCTCAAATTGATTTTTCTTGCCTTTTTTAATTCAGGTGGGATTTGAAATTAAAGATGTGCATTTAAACATGACAGTTTTGAAAGCAGAACCCCCCCCCAAAATTTCCAGTAATGTGCACAGAATTGATAGTAAAGCTCAGCTGAGAAGGAATTTTCCCATTCTCTGCCAAGAGAGTAATGCAGTAAAATTTAAGTGTAAGAAATACACGTTTTATGTACAGGGAGAGAGAGAAGTGTGGATGTGTGCACATATATTTTATTGTATTTCTACTTTTTGATGTCTCATGCCTTCCTTGAAATGCCCAGTAGGTCATAGTGAAACATTCCTTGCCTTTGTCAATCAACATTGTTGAAATACTTGGATCCCTCTTGAGAATAAAGGTTTTTCTGCTGTGGTGAAAGCACACCAGTGTTAATGGCATTTTGATTTGTGTGTAGGTAACTGTACCCAGGTGTCCTTGGAAGGAAGAATGTGATCTCTGGTTTTCATCCAGCCACATAACATCAACTTAAATAAGCCACAGCTAAGCGTGGGTTTAAACTAAAATGCATTTTTACAGTGAAGACTAAATCTGGTCTTGTTGATCCTCTTCTGGTACCCTCACAGTGAAGTTGGTTGAAAAATCAGAAAAATTGGCTCATGTTGTACAACTGTTGTGTAAACTCAGTTCAAAAATTCAGAATGAGAAGGTTTGAGGTGTCATCTGGCAGTGGTGAGGAAGAGGAATCCCAAGGAGGGAGGGAAGGACCTGTTCTGTGTGTTCAGAAGGGATAAGAATGTATTCCTACTGTGCTGTGTTAATGTATCACATTAATACTGCTGTAACTTAGTCTCTGTATTGTATATGAGAGTGCCCAGCTCAGACATGACCACTTCAAGACATGGTCCCAGTTTAACCAATGCTAATTAAGCCCATGATCTCCTGCAGTAATGAGGATTTCATTAGCCACCAGTTTGCACAATCAGCCTGTGGTTTTACAGCAGTGAGAACGCTGAAAGATCTCTCCTTTCCATGTCAGTGGCTTCTGGGAAAGCAACTGCTTGTATCGACTGGGAATATGCAATTTTCACTCCCTCACGTTGGATTAAAGGCAATGTTTTCTGTGCTTTAATCACTACTCACTGACAGTTGCTGCAACAGAGAAGGTAACCTCTTTCTGGCTGTTTTTTAGGTTGTGAAATACATTTTCATGCACTGTTTCCTTTTTTCTTTCTTTGCTTTCTGAAGAACTCCTGTCCTGTCACGTTCATATTTATTGCTTTCCTGGCAAATGCTGTTCTCAGTCAGAAGAATATCATGTCAAAGAAATGAAAGGGGATCTCTGTTGGCAGTTTTCCACAGAGATTTGAATCTGTTCTCTACAATTCCCTCCCTGAGCCAACGTGGGATGGACATGGTGAAGGAACACAGTGAAAGTCCATCTGAGCTGCAGGAAGTGGAGGCACAGCTCCTGGCTTCTCCTTCTGCTCCTGCTGGTGCCATCCTGGGACTCAACCTCCTGCTCCTGGCTCTGGTTTGATGTTACTGCTGTAAAAGTTATGATTTGTAAGAGTATTTGTCTCTCATGCTGATATCTTCTGCCAGTTGGTCTTCTCACACTGATATGCTTTTTAGGATCAGCCCCATTAAAAACCTTTATTATGTTTTTAAATACCTGAGGTAAGACTGGCATGGGGAAGAATAAGGGTGTGGATTTTAGTGGGGTTTTTTTCTGGTTTTTTTTCTGGTTTTATTTCTGTCTGAAGGTGGGGCAAAACTGAATTACACATTTCAGCTCATGACAGTGAGGAATATGGGGAGATATCCTGATAGGATTTCCTGAGTACCTGTAACATGGCCTGTCTCTTTCTGAAATTATCCTACTGGAGGCAGGAAATATCGGGTCTATTAGTGAAACAGCTCTCCAGCTATTAGTTTTTAGAGCTTTAAATAGTCTTATCTCAATGGATGTGTTTGCCCTGTGGCTCATCTATCAACCTAAAATGTTTTATCAGCACCTGAAAAAGTCTGAATGAGAAGAATAGCCTCAGATGTTGCCCATTCAAGGGACTTTTAGATACAGAATGATTTTTTAATTTTTTTTTTTAAAGGTCTTTTAAGATCTGATATTATTTGCTGGCTTTTCAACTCCTGTATCATGGCTCCTGTAGCACCACTTCTATAAATACTCCTCACCTCAAAGGAAGGAAATCACAATAGATTAAAGGAAAATCAGGTTAACAGGCAGCAATCTCTGCCCATTCAGCCTCAGACATTTGTGAAAATAAAGGATTAGGAAGAATTACTGCCAGGTACTAGCTGCAAAAAAAGCCCTTTTGTGGCATCTTTGTCTTCTCTAACAGTCATTAGAGGTGTAAGAACAGCTCTCTGTGTCAGAACTGAGCTGTATTTGAAAGGAGCAGAAGTTAAAATGCTGTGAGAAATATGTTGCATTTTCTGTAAATTTTGTACTGTTTATTTGACACACAGATGATATCCTTTTTTTTTCACCTTTAAAAATGCTGTTTCTAGTTTGAAAACAAGTTTGTGTGTGTGTGTTGTCTTGAGGTCTAATGGAGAGGAGATGGAGACAAGGGATGGGACATGGAGGAATTTTCTTTATTGGTCTTAAGCTCTTCACAGGATTTTGGAGCTTTCAGAGTAGGTGAACCTATGCCAGATTTGGCCTCAGTCACAATGAGACATTATTTTTAGTGGATCAAAAGCCAGAAGAGGAGAATTAAGTTCAGCAAGGTGAGTCTTTTATGTCCAGGGCCTTCAAGAGACCAGCCTCACACCAGAAAATAACCGTGTTAGTAACAAAAATGGTGAGGCAGGTGGAGTTCGTTGTAAAAATCCGGAAGTATTCTTTGGTTGTAAATTTTACTATATATTTGCCACCTTATGTTCTTCACAATTAATATTAGTGGGAAGCTTCCTTTTACCTTGGAATGAGTTTTTCAACATAAGGAAATGCATTCTGAGTTCTGAACCAGGGAATAAATGTTTTCCCAGAGGAGAAGAAAGAAACTTTTTGGAAAGTTCACTGATAATTCTGTAAACAGCTGCTTGCTGACTCCAGTCTGATCTTTCCCAGGGAAGGCCTTTCAGCTATGATGTCTTTCAGTTTTTCTTTTAACAGGAAACTGCCATTTAAAGAACCATCATATTTGGTGAAACTGTAGAGGATTTATTTACAGGGAGCAAAGGCTCACAAACTTGGGATATGAGCTCTGCAGAGGATGTGTTGCACTTGCAGGCTCTGTTTGCATGGTGGGTATTTGATTTTCAAATGTGATGAATCCTAATTCAGCAACGTAGAGAGTTGGTCTGGAAACCCACAGCTGCTGCAGTCACCAATGGAGAAGGAGCAGCAATGGAAAAGAGGACACAAGCAATGTTAGGAGGCAAAATTCTCCCTGATCCAGGGACCCGAGGAAGCAGAAAATTACCTGTGGTTGCTGTCACAAATTTCATGTGTTAGACCTACCTCTAATTAAATCAGGTTGTAAATGATGTGTAAAACCTGATGGTGCTTTTTGGTTCTCTCTGAAAAGTGTGTTGAGCTGCAGGAAATTCTGCCCTGCTCTTGTTTTAGCCTCACTTCTGGTAACTCACCACTCCTTCTGCATGTTCACCACTGAGATGTGCATGGTCAGAGGCAGCAAAACAAAGCCAGCAGAGAGAAGCTTGAAAATTCCACATGCTGGGATCACTGTCATGGTTTGAAGTTATATCTAGAGGGTGCTCTGAGGTTATAATCGTGGTTTATCTTTTACTGCTGTCGAAATATTGGATATGTGCTGTATTTCCTGGCCAGCAAAGGCCCCGTGGACGGAGAGGTCTTCCCGTAAGTGGGGGAGGTTTTGTGGGGTTTTTTTAGGTTTGTTTGTTTTTTGGTGGATTTTTTGTTTTGGGGGGTTTTTTTCTTTTTTCTTTTTTTTTTTTTTTTTGTCATGGACAAATGATTAACAGCTGAATCAATTGTGCCAGAGGTTGAGCAAGCTGTATCACACAGGCACATCTTGGGTTCAGGCTGGGGCAAAGTCATTTGGAAGAAAAAAAAAAGGCAAAAAAGACAAACAGCTTTGCACAGCCTGAATCATCTCCCCTAACAGTTTGTCCTCCATGTCTAGAGGTCAGTTTATCACTGTGCTCAGTAACTCTGGGTTAAAAAAGGGCTGCGTGAAATAGAATCTTTTATTTGGGGCAGATTCCTACAAGGATTTGGTTAATGTGCCTCTCAGTGTTAAATTGTTAACTTCAGGCTGCCAAACCAGAAAGATGTCTCAGCCAGCTGCTTATTTTGCAGCAATGTGGCTCCACAGGCAGAATAATGTAATTTGTAAGGTAACTGTGACACCTTACTGTGTAGCACTTGGCCAGGTAATGGCACTGAGGTTGTTGGGTTTGTTTGGTATTTGTGAATATGAATAATTTTATGTATAGCACCCATCAATGCCATCATGAGTAAATTAAAATGTATTTACTCTTTGTATCACCAAAGCACTCAGAGATGTATCCCAGGGTGAGAAATTGTGCTGCTAAAAGCCAGAGTTGCACAGTCAGGCTCTGTCTTCTCAAAGATGTTGTCCAGCAAGGGGAAGGGTGGGAAAACACAATGACATTCCTCATTTTGTGCAGGGAAACACAGATTCAGAGAACTTTGCTCTCTCTAAGATGCTTGCTGTAGGCTAAGACTAATGGGAAAATTAAGGGAAAGACACTTGTGTCTCAGGAATCAAAAAGCTGTACCTGGAGGGAGGAGCACCAGCACGTGAAGGCTCAACAGGCAACCAAAGAAAAACTCTTCCAGAAACAAAAGAAACAAAGAAAAACTCTTCCAGGTTCTGTCTGATCTGCCTTTGAAAGCCGAGTTGAACTGATGGCAACCAGCCATGGTAAGTTCTCTGCCCAGTCAGGACCATGTGAGAGACAGAATAACTCAGTGTAGTAGCAAGAAAACATTACATTTGATACCCTGACAGGTCCTGCTTTCATGGGCTCAAGACTGTGGATGTGTGGAGCAGAGAATCTCTGTGGAATGGCCCAGCCAGGATTGGGGCTCTTGTCCTCCCCAGCAGCAGGAGAGACATGGAAGGGCACTCTCAGGGATAAGGCTTTCCCTGAGGCATGAGAGTAAGTGCTCACACCTCGTGTCTGACCTTCCTCTGGAAGACAGACATGGAAAGCAGCAATAAATAAATGATTCTGCACTCTATTCCTAGAAAGCCGACTTGAGTTTACTTATCACTTCCTTCTTGCCAAGACTCAAATATATTTCCTTTGTTGAAATATTCATTTTCCCCATCCCTGGAAAGAAGCATTACAAACAAAAGTGCAAATTGCTCCTGGGCAGAGCTTTACTCCCTCCCCGCTCGCTCGCCTAGGGAAAGCCATGTGCTAACAACTGCAGCGTTTACCTTGTGAGCCTGCCAGGTGCTGGGTCATCTGCTGTTTACAGGGTGGCAGAGCAGCTCAGCAGTTTCTCTTTTTTTTGTGTTTGAACCTTGTTGGACCCCCCACGGGCAGAGGGGTGGAGGTGTTGGTTGTGTGGGATCTTCAGCGCGATGAGCGTCCCACTGCTGCTGCTGCTGCTCTGTGCTGTGCTGGGCACCCAGACTGCTCATGGCCTTGGGTGAGTGAGAGTTTCTGAAGCCACATGCACGGGAGGACAGGAGAATCAGCACAGGCTCTGGTGTTGTACCCTAATTGCTGTCGTGAGTGATTTCTGCCTCTCTAATGAATGGCAAAACGTCGCTCTGAAGTCGGCGCAGGGCGGCGTTTTCCTGGTGATGAATTGGAGCTGACAAATTGCCACGCTCGTGTTGTAACGTGGAATTGTTTGAAGATTTAGCCTCCTCCAGTGCTGGCTGCCCCACAGAATGCTGGGCACACAGGGGGTTGTTTCCTTCGAGTGCAGAAATGGTGAGAATTTGGCTGAGAGCTGTTCCTTTCTCCACTAGTGTAATAGATTGTGCTGTTTCAGAGAACTGCATCTTGTAGTCTTTCCAATCTAACTATATTTTTGCACTGTTCTCTGAACTTTGAGCTTTGATTTCATGCCTCAGCAAGCTGATGAGGTTTTGTGATTTTTTTATTCCATGTGATTTTTAATATGCAATAATGGGAACCCCATGCCTGGCACTAAATCATACTTAAAGCTTCAGCTGAAGCTGTTCCTTGTCAAGGTGAAAGAATTGGGAACGTCACTGTGGTAGTTTCCTTGTCAAAAAAAAAAAAAAAAAGGGTATGAAAAGAAACTAATTGTCAACATTTTCCTAAAGCTCGCCACTTGAAGGAGGTGCAACAAGGGAGCATTTGTCTAGGACGGATTTGATCAGAAATCCTGAGTCTGCCAAAAGAGGAGGCAGCATTTTAACTGTGGCATTGTGGAAACCTTGGAGACAGCTGTCACGTGAGGGAGTGAGATAGTGGCTGGGGTGAAGAGTAAAGGCTCACACTTGGGGCTCAGGTTTGTTACTGGGTTGAAAGGAATTAATGGGTTAATGGCTTGTGAATTGAGAGTAGAATCTAAGAGTTGTACTGAGACTAGTGGCTTTGGCCAGGTTGGGGGAAAATGGGCTGCTGGGCAAAGAGAGACACTTAAGCCTGGTTTTCAGAAACACTTGAGTGCATGCCAGGCCTTTTCTTGGGACTGATGTTTGTCGTGGAGTTGTCTGACCTTGGAGCCATGGAGTGAGGGCAGCAACTGCTGGTGTAGGTTTTACTGCTTGCACAGCTTGAGGTGAAGCCCAGATTGGTGGATCATGGGTTTAGTTTCCATGGGTTTAGTCTCCCAGTGGAGAATGGATCAAGTTTCATACAGAATCAGTGCCAATGGAATCAATGCCATGAGGATGAGGACTGAAATCCTGAGGTTGCATGCAAGGCGTGATGAGTGTTAGTTCTCCTTGTGTGTGGTTTCACACGGGCATAGGCTGAGGTGCCAGGTCCTCACAGCTCACAGTTTCCCAGCCTGAAGCTCTGGTGTTGTTGGGCACAGTGGCTGGGAGTCCCCGAGCCCCAGGGACAGCAGTGACAGCGTGGCCAGGGACAGGCACACCCGCTCCGTCAGCGTCCCACCACAGCCCCGCGACTGCGCCCTCTCCGCCTGGTCCTCCTGGAGCAAGTGTGACCCCTGCCAAAAGAAAAAGGTGAGTGTCTCAGGTCTGGGGACCACCCCAAAACCAGCAGGTTGAGCCTTTGAGCCTTGTCCTTTCTGTCCGTGGGGTTGGGCAAGCCGAGGGGGGCTGCCCAGGAAAGCCCTGTACAGGTCAGACTGGGGTTTTTGCTTTCAGGCGGATTTTAGCTCTTCAGCTCAGCACCCCCAGTAATTCCAGTGCTTTCCAGGGTGCCTCACTGTCCTGAGAAGGTGTAAGGACAGGCTTTGCAGGACTTAACAACACTCCTGTCCTTCCAGCATCAGTGTGAGGCACCTTCCCCACTTAATGGTCCCCTGTGGGACTTGGAGACACTCGGTGCCTCTGAGGATTAAGATGCTTTTTTCTCGTCTGCCAGCCAGAATTTTCCACCCGAGAAGCCCCATCAAGTGAAAGTAATGATCCCAACAGCGTGAAAAGCAAAATCCCCTTGCTAGAGAGACCTCTACTAACAAGTTGGGAAGCTGTTCCCAGGCTTAAGCAGAAATAACCAGTGATGGGAGTTGTGGGGAGAGTGAAGCTTCATATCAAAGAGTTAATCTCAGAAACTGGAGAAAAAAAGGAGGGCTAACATATTGGACAGAGTAATTGACTGCTTCACAGCAGTGTTGTGGGCGGAAAAAAATCCCTAATGATACAGAGGGACAAGTAAATACACTGACAGAAAATAACAAGAGATGTCATTACCAGCACTAATTGAAAGAGAGGAGATGGAACTGAATCCTTCCTTACTCTTGCAAAGTCCCGCACTACACTGTCAGGCTCATTTAAACAAACTGTCAAAGAAAAGCAAACTTTCCTTCATCCCTCCCAATCCTCAACCCTCCCTCAGTAAAATTAAAACTGTCGCAGATCAGAAACCTTTGAAACGAGGCAAATTACCAGCCTCACACTTCTGTGCTGACACTTTTCTCTTTCAATGTGACAGAGTGTGCTTAGATCAGATCTCAGCGACACTGAGTTTGTTTTTCAGCCAGAGAGGCGTAAAATTCACCATTTCTGTGCACTTGAGTCAATATTTTTTATTTCATCACAGTACAGATTTGCCCGCCTGGAACAGCCCTCTCAGTTCAGTGGAGATCCCTGTGATGGCTCTGACAGAGAAGCTGAGGAGTGTGTCACCAGCAGCCCTTGCAGGAATAGAGTTCGGTGTGATGGGTTTGTGTGTGCAGTCACAGGTGAGGATTTGGGGACTGGGGAGTGCTGCTGCCCAGATAATCAGGTGTCACTTCTGATGCCTCCGTGCTGAACTTGGTGCTCCTGCAGGGGTTTGCTGGGCCAGAGGGATGTCAGGAATTGACCTGGCTCCTTCCATGCTTGTGTTTGTGTCAGTGACTTTGAGTGAGTCTATTAGCCATCTTTAGAATCTCCAAATAGGGAATTATGACCTGGTTGTAACAGCAAAATCTGTAGCACAAGTGAGAGCAACAGCAGCTCAGCACCTGAGATGGGGCAAGGGGAAACCCTCTGCTCTCCATCTTCCAGTGTTTTGGTGAGAATGAAAACACTCAGTAATTTTGGACATGGGAAGAGAGAAAAAAAATAATACCATATACAAGGCCTGCTGAAACAGCGTGTTCGTCCTCTCAAAATGAAAAAAATTACTAAAACCACTCTATTTTCTTTTCCTTTTTTATACTTTCAATTATTGTGGGTTTTTTCCTAAGATGAGCAATGAATTTTAAGATTATGATGCTTCTGAATGAAACTGAGCAGATGGACTTTGGAGATCCATGCAGATAGAGAAGAATTTTTTTTTTCCAGCTAAATTTGAATCATTAATTCCAGGAATTTTCTGTTTTGCTCCTAGACTCCATGTCAGGGAGTGTGATCACAGATTGTTTTATGAGTAACTTTCCCCTTCCATCCCAGGGAGATGCATTGCACGGAGGCTGCTCTGCAATGGGGATGACGACTGTGGGGACCAGTCAGATGAGAAAAACTGCAAAAAAGTGTTCAGGAAATGTGACCAGAAGATGGAAGAGTATTGGGGAATAGAGAATTTGGCAAAAGGGTAAGCCTGTGACTTTGGTGAGATGCTCTCTTACTTAAAGCTGAGAATGATCCGATGTGACTTCAGACAAACACTGAACAGAGAAAAGCTGGAGCAGTTGCTGGGTCCAGGAGTGAGTTGGGATCCAGGAACTTGATCCAAACCTGTTGGAGCAAGTCCAGAGGAGGGTCACCAAGTTGGTCAGAGGGATGGAGCAGCTCTGTTAAGAGGAAAGGCTGGGAGAATTGGGATTATTCAGCCGGGAGAAGAGAAGGCTCTGGGGTGACCTCACTGCAGCCTTTCAGTACCTGAGGGAGTCAGGAAACATGGAGAGAGATGATTTACAAGGACCTGGAGTGACAGGACAAGGGGGAATGGCTTCCCATTGCCAGAGGACAGGGTTAGGTGGAATATTGGGAATAAAGTCACTCCTGTCAGGCCCTGGCACAGGGTGCCCAGAGAAGCTGTGGCTGCCCCTGGATCCCTGGAAGTGTCCCCGGCCAGGCTGGACAGGGTTTGGAGCAACCTGGGATAGTGGGAAGTGTCCCTGCCCATGGCAGGGGGTGGGACTAAATGACCTTTAAAGGTCCCTCCTAACCCAAATCATTCCATGATTCCTTGGGTTTGTGTTTTTGCACCCTGTATTGGGTTGGTGGGGAGAGGGAAAGGTGTTCAAATTCCTTTGATGTCTTCCATAACACTGAGAGGTGGTGGAATTTTTGTGCTTTGTGTGAGTGGGGTGGGGTAAACCTGCATATTAGCAGCTCTGTGGGGATTAAAAGCTAAGTCTGAATTGATTCAGCTTTTGCAGGCAAAGATTGTGACAACTTTCTGTAAGATCAGACTGTGTGAAAAGAGGGGTTTTTTTCTTACTCTGCAGGGAAAAAATTGCTTTTTACATTAAAAAAAAAGGAAAATCGTATTGCAAGGAAAAAATATAATTTTCTCGTTATTCTCTGGAGATATGGCTGCTGCACATGTCATTGCTAATGCTTTGTACTTCTGAGTTCAATCAAAATTAAAAATAATGTTGGACAATTATAGGAACATGCTTCTCATCTCTTTGAAGCTACAATTGCTCACTAATTTGCTTTTAGTGGACTTCCCTTTTTTTTCCAGATAGTTCTAAAATTAGAGTTAATTTTTTTACAGCTTCAGAGTCATTATCATGTAAACCTCTCTTCCCTAAAATCAGGAAAGGCAGATCCAACAGAGTCCTGGAGCGCTGGTAGTTTTTGGTGGGGTTTTTTTTAATGAAGTTTCATCCCACCAGCAACAATGGGAAAAGCAAGTGATGGGGTTTAATCTTCTCATCTCCACAAACTTCAGTGCCACATCCTTTCTTAGAGCAGACAGGTGAAGGTTTCTGTCCATCATCCACTGGAATCAAAGGAAAACTCCCTGTGGTTTCAAGGATTAGTTGAGCTGTTGCTTGAGTACCTCTTTTCTTGTTCCCCAACAATTTTTACTCTTATCTACTGGCCTCTGGCTGACCCTTGACCAACCTGGCAAAGGTTTTGGCTGATAAACCAGAATGAAGAAGTGTGAATTAAAAATCAGTCTGGATTGATGGCATGGATTGGCAAACCTGCCTTTGAAGGTTCTGATGGATGCTGTGGATATTTGGGGATGTTCAGGGTGAGCAGCCTGGTGGGGTGGGGGGTTGGCTGGTCCAGTTTGTTCTGCTCTCCCTGGAGAGTTCCAGTAAAGGCCACAAAGCTGCCAGTGCTGGTGGCAGTAACACTGGTGTCATTCACAGCTGGGGGATGAAAATTGCCATTTATATTCATCAACTGTCAAAATTCAACTCTGTCTTTTGCTTTCTCATTAGTCAGGTTCTCCTGCAGCACCTGGGTTGGTTGGACAGTGAAAGAGGCCAAACTTTTTTTGTAGTTTCAAAATAAAGAAGTGTGAAACAAAGAGCCTTGAAACAATCTTTTGCCTTTCTCAGCCAAGGCATTTGGTGTTTAGCTCCGAATTGATGGTACCATAAAATATTGCTGTCCTGCTTCACTTACAGGTTGAATATCTTCACAAACAGCTTGGAAGGGCTGGTCCTTGATCACAGGTACTATGCTGGGGGATGTTCTCCCCATTATATCACAGACACAAGATTCAGGAAGCCGTACAACATAGAGAGCTACACACCAGAGGTATGTGCCAAATGTACCTGCAGATGGACTTACACATGTTCCAGTGCATTTAGTGCCCAAGGCTTCATTGCTGGATCATTTTATAAAAAAAACCACAGAACTCTTGACACCCAATAGGATCAGTCTGATTTTTACCCTATTCTAGAACATCCTCGTACCCCCTGCACTCCATGATGTTGAACACACCACATGCTTTGTGTGAAAACTTGTTCCTGTCATGCATCAAAGCTGTATTTCAAATATTATATATTTGACCTTAGTGCTTCTGGTGACATGATGTTTTTGAGTGCTGCCCACTAGGAAACCTTTTCCTTTCAGAATTTGTACTTTAATTGATGCCTGTGTTTAAGATTTCACCTTCTTTGCATAAGATTGACATATTAAGTGAAAGCCTGAGGACCTTGCAGTGTGGAGGAGATAGGAACTTTCCTGCTGCTGTAAATCAAGTATTCTTGAAGTACCTGTGTTAATAATAATAGTGCTTTGCAATTATACAAGGCTTTTCATCTTCAAAGTGCAAGCATTAATTCACAAGTATATTTGTGTCTGCATTCCTTCCCCATGCTTCAGGTGTACAATCACTGTGCAGGAAATGAGACGTGTTGTTTTTCCTTTCTGTTTAGACCAAAGGCAAATATGAATTTACAATGACTGAATATGACTCCTACTCAAATTATGAAAGCAGTGTCCTGAAGGCAAAAGCTTCACAGAAAAGCTTCAGCATTGGTATAAACATACCAAAAGTGTTTGAACTTGGTTACAATTCAAATGACATGAGGTTCAAGAAGTTCATGCGGAGGATAAAAAGATTTTCTTCAAGTGTAAGCACTGCTCCACTTAATTCCCTGCTAATGTGTTCCCTGTAAGTGTGTGTGTGTGTTGGTTTGAGGCTCCTCCTCAGGTCAGCAGGCAGGACTGGTATAAATTAAATCCTTTCCCCAACTGGATTCTGTGATTTGTTCAAGTTTTGACTATCCCCACCATGCCTTCCTTTGTGTTTGCAACATCCAGGAGCTTTTCCATTCAGCTCTCAGCCAGGATCTGGGCTGCTTGACCTTTGAAATCAGCCACAACTTGTTGAGAGGACTCAGTGATCCTTCCAGCTGAGGATATTCTGATTCTCAGTGTGGTCTGTCCACTGCCCTGCTGAGCATCCACCTTTGAATGTTTGTAGTTAAAACTAACTTTTTTTTAATTGAAAAATTGAAGCTAAGAAGCCTGTTCAACTTGAATCTATAACTTCTACGACTGCCATTATTTATTTTCTTTTTTTTTTCATCTGTTATTACCATAAACAAAGGTAGCTCCTCTCAGTGGTGCAATAGTATCAGCAATGTGTGTGTCCTTTCAGTATAAAGGGTACTCAGGAATGGCAAAGTATTCCTTGCATTTGCTTCCTGCAAAGTGGAATTTCTCACAACAAGATCAGAGGTTGATGAGAAGCATTTGCAGCAGATATCCACCCATAAAGAAAACCAAATATTAAGTCCTGATTTTATTATTTAAGCTGCAGCATTCTGTACTGATCCCTCCCTGATGTGCTTGTCCTGCTGGCCCAGACAACTGAACACTAAATCCTTTGAACATAATGGAAGACATTTTCTCTTCCAGACTTTTGTGCCAGAAAGGGAAAAGAAAATAATTATCCATGTTTTCATATTTATCTACACAGAGACCTATAAATATGTGTGTGTATGAGAGAGAGAGGGAGAGTGTTTGTGTTTTCTTTTTTCCTTTCAGTTTTGATAAGGGCATATTCTGTGAAATACAAATATGAATCTGGCTCAGCCAGAGAATGACCATTTCCCATACAAATCATGATTTCAGATGCCAGAACTTTCCAGGAGAGAGCCTGCGAGAGGTAAAGTTTTATTAGGGGTAAAGCAGTCCTGCAGGGTGCTGAGGTGTCCTTGCATTCTGGATGTGTCACATCAGAACCTGGACCTTGCCTTTTCCTGTGTCCCAGCTATGGTCTGAGACTCAGGAATTTTTACCACTAAAAGTTTTGCTTTAGCAAAAGTAAGTTAGGACATTCCCAGCTGTGAAATTTCCAGTCGTAAACTGTGAGATCAATCAATCCCGACCAGCGCTGATTGTTCCCCTGCAAATAAGAAATTCCCATTGCCATGAGAGTGACACCCCTGACTCCTCCTGGCTCCTGCTGTGCCTTTCCTGCAGTCCAGCAAGTTCATCCACGCCCGTTCTGAGCTGGCTGTTGGCGTTTACAAGCTGAAGCCCCGGGGCCTGATGCTGCACCACGAGTTCCTGCGGCGCCTGCGGCAGCTCCCCGCCGAGTACAGCTACGGGGAGTACCGGGAGCTCCTCAGGGATTTTGGGACACACTTCATCAGGGAGGCCACTGTTGGAGGCATCTATGAGTACACCTTGGTCATGAACAGCGAGGAGCTCCGCAAGGCAGGTGTGTTTGATGGTGGGGAAGGAGCTTTGGGGATGGATTTTGGGTGGGAAAACCTCCCTGCAAGCACGCAAGGATGGAAGTCAGGAGAGGGAGGTGATGGGAGAAGGAGTCAACAGCATCTCTGATAAATCCTGCAGGAAATGTGGGAGTAGAGGTGCTCATTGGCAGTGAGTAAAGAGGTTTTCAAGGCATGCTCAGCATCCTGGGCTGGATTTAGTTCACAAAGAAAGGCCCTGTGGCAAGCATTTTAGACAACATGTTTTAGAGGCTGACAAGATGTTGAGATGAATGAGAATCGTGGATCTTAACACTTCTGTTAGCTTTGAAAACCTTCACCCATGTCCTTTTTCCACTGCCTTTCAAATGGCAGTTTTGAAACACCTTTAGCCTGGAGAGCTTTTCCAGCACTAGGAAACAGTAAATAATTTGCTGTGTGACTCTTGTGCCTGACATTGCTCCTGCTCTTTGACTCTGGCTCTTTGTTGTGAGAAATGATGATTGTTGTGTAGGACAGAGTGAGCAGTGTGACATTAATCAATAGCTGCACTCTCAATTATTTATTCATTGGCAGGAGAGTGAGGAACTGCCTCTGCTGTCTGTTTGCAGAGGCATTTACTGGACTCTGCTTTGTGTAATACTCTGTTTGTTCTTCTGCTGTGTGGGAAGTTCCTTAGCCTAGAATCAGAGAGAGGGACAGAATTTAGGTTCACATTTCAGGTATTCAGATTCTAATAGTGTTTCCCAGTTCCTCAGCTGTTGCTGTGGGCCCATCACAAGCCACGTTTGTTTGAACTAAAGTGTATTATTGTTTGCATCAAAATGCTCAGTGTCTGTTGACCCAGATCAGGATCCTTCAGCAATAACATTTTCACACAAGTGCTGAACTGGGCTGCAAGTTCTCAGCAGGGTTTTGTAGGTCCAGTCTGAGAATTCAGGTTTTTCCCTTCAAATCCCTCATTATGTTTGTAGTGTCTATGCTGGAACTGGAATTTTCTTTTGCAGATCTGGTGTCACACACTGTGTGACATGGTTGGTACTTGCTCTGCTCTCACTCAGAATCCAATCTGCCACATCTTAGAATCATGGAATCCTTTAGGTTGGAAAAGCTCTCTAAGATCATGGAGTCTGACTTAACCCAGCACTGCCAAGGCCACCACTAAACCGTGTCCCCAAGTGCCACATCCACTTGTTCTGTGAATCCTTCTGGGGCTGGTGACTCCACCCTTGCCCTGGGAAACTTCTTCCAGGGCTTGATAACCTTTTGGGTGAAGAAATGTTTCCTGATATCCAATCTAAATTTCCATGAAGTATTTAAGGCTCTTCTGGCAGCAGAGAATTGGAGATGTGATCTGGTAAAAGAAGGAAAAGCTGTTTCATCTATTGCTCTTAAAAACCCTGGATCCTGGGGATGGGGAGGAGTGGTGGGTAGTCTGTGGTTAGACATCCACTGTTTTCCTACCCACTGCAGCTCTGCTTAACACAGTACAGCTGGGTGGGTGACTAAAATCCTCCTCTTCCAGCATTTACCTTGCATTTCCATTTGGCTTCAGAGTTCTGTAAAACAGAGATTTCATTTCATATGGTTCTGTTAAGTATCAAAAAAAACCCCAAAAAATAATCTCCTTCATAATTTTTTTTCTTTTCATAAAGCAAAAATACTTCTCAACTCTCAATTTCTGTGTACATGGACATAAAACATGGAACAGTTGTATTAAAACCTTACAATTTTTGTGTGTTTAAGATTTTTCTCTGAGTGATGTCCAGAAATGTGCCCAGAAGGGCTTTAACATTGCTCTGGATCTTCGTAAATTCTCTTTGGGGCTTGGAGTAGATTCAGCTGGCTGTAAAGCCCTTCTGAAAGAGATTGGAGGTAAGCATGAAACACTTCTGCCATTTCATTTCTTTGTCACAGTGAAAGGAAGATTTTGTGATCTTGCCTGCCTGAAGTATTTCCCCACTCCCTCACAGCCACTTTTGAGTCTGCTGGCTAACCCCAGCCAGGCTTAACAGAGGGGAAAATATATCAGAGCTTGGGGTTTTCCCAAGATTTTCTGTGTAGGGAGTAAATATCTGCTCAGCATCCCAAGGAGGAGCAGGGACAGATCAACCATTACCCGCCTGCTGTGTTAAATATCTCCCCCCACCTCTCAGCAGGGCACCCCAGCAGGGCTCTTTCTGCACCCTGATGGGCAGAACAGGGAGGTGATGGTGTTGTGGGAGCCTCTGGGGACATGGGGAGCTGGGGGTGGGCACCTGGGAAGGTGCACCTGGAAATATGTGGAGGAGAGCAGGGAATGTTCCTGGGGGTGAGGAGCATCGGGCTGTGGAAGGAGCTGTGAGCTTAAAACCATGGGGAAGGAACTCAGAGGAGGGATGCAGGGTGCAGGGTGGGTAATTCCTGCAAGGGAGCAGGAGGGACAGAGGGCACACTTGGCAGGAAACCAGGTGAGCAACACCTGTGGCCTTTTTCCTTTGCCCTCTGAGTGGGACAGGTCCTGTGTGGGAGCTTTTTTGCTGTGAGCTGATAACTGCAGCCCACAGAGACACAGCCTGGGCACTTTTCTGAGTGCATTTTTTTGCAGACACCACTGCCAGGAAACAGTTTGTGGAGGATTTCCTGGCTCTGGTCCGTGGTGGAGGGAGTGAAGACATCACCACTCTGGCCCACAAGGACCTGCCCACGGCCCAGCTCATGCAGCAGTGGGGAGATGCTGTGCAGTACAACCCTGAGATCATAAAGCTGAAGGTACTGCACCCTCCACCCCCTCCAGCCCCAGCCAAGCCCCTTGGAGAGCTCTGTGTTTAAATAAACAGGATTTAGAGAAAGAAAAAAGCCCCAGGAATAGCAGACCTTGTTGTGCAGTGTAGCTTCTCAGAGTGAATGCTCAGAAATGTAAAGATGTGATGCTTGAAAGGGACTGGGGTTGGAAATACACAAAGTAAACAGCTTTAACCCTTTAACTTGGCTGTGCAGATGTCATTTCTTGCTGCCTGCCGGGCAGATCAGATGATCCACCTTCTCTTTCACCAATATATAACTTAACAAAAATAGTATCTGGCACCATATACTTTATAAGGATATGAAATATCCTTATAAAAGGATATATCCTTATAAGGATATTTTCATAATGTAATTTTATATTATATTTTTCATTTTTCCTAGATGTTTATCAACTTCTGGGAGCACCAGTGACCATTCTTACTGGTTCAGAAGGTCAGGTGGTTCATTGTGCATGTCTGGATGTTTGTGCAACTTAGCTGAACCTTAAAAACAGGAGTTAGGCTTTGAAGAGTCAAGGATTTTTGATCTTGGAGAATTTTAGAAATGGAAAAAAAACAAGCAGAAGTGTGCATCAATTCTGCCTCATCATCTTTAGTGTCAAAATGAGTGAACAGTACAAAGGTGCAAGAGAACATCCTTTTAAACAGGACTTTGGACTGGTAGAGCTGGAAGTTGATTTATACTTGTTTTTTCATTGTGAAATTTAATTTTAGGCAAAAATCTTTACATTTGTAGAAGGGGGATGTTTCACAAGAAAGAGGTGAATTCTAAAAAAGGTGAAGCAAGCAAAAAATCTGTAATTTGGAAATCCAGCCAGTGCCCATCTGGCACTTGCTGCAGCCCCTGGTGTGCTGTGGATTGACCTTCCAGAAATGCACTGGGAGGTCTCAGGGCAGGAGACAAGAGAAATGCAGCCCTCTGCACCAAATCCCACACACAGAAAAACCTCCCATGAGGGACTGAGGTGTTCTTTGTGTTGCCTGGCATCACTGACCAGGCTGCCCAGTGAAAAACCTCAGGCGGATGTAATTTGGACTTGGTATCTTCATTTCCATACCAATATCCCTGTGGGGCTTGGAAGATCAAAAGTACCAGCGGAGTGTGACTAAATGTCAGCCCAAGAATGCTTAGTTAGGGAAAACTAAAGCAAATCAGTTCATAAATCATCTGCTGGAGGGACTTGGCAGGTCACTCTTAGTGTATTTCCTCATTTGTATGGTCTGAATTCAAAAAGCAAAGTATGGATCACAGATAATTGATGAAGAGTGGATGTACAGCAGCAGGAAATGAGCTTTTTTTTTTTTATTGGAACATTCTTTAGTTCTTGCAGTTTGAGCCTGTGATAGCAGGAGGGTGATCTTTCTTGCTTCCTGTGTGTGCCCTGCATGGCAGCATCTCTGCAGTGAGGATGGGAATTTGGGATGGATCTTCTGATGGCACATGAAAGCATCATCCCACTGGCACTATTGACACCCCACTTTTAATTTTCCCTTGTTCTCAGGAGGAAAATTAATGAGTGAGCCAAAGTCTCCTCAGTCCCTGCACTGTGCTGTGCACACCCTTGTTTTCTCTCCCCGACCCCACCTGCAGATGGAGATCAAATCCTCTCCCTCCTGGGAGGCAGTGAAACCCTGATCTGGGCTCCATGAGGATAGAAACCAGCCTTGAAATGTGGTGAAGGTGGAAGTGCTGATGTGAATCCCTGTGGCTGGTGCCTCTGGCTGTAGGGGGAGATTTTGTGAATGGTTTTTAGGGGGAGTTTTTAAAATCGGAGTAGAGATCACTCAGAAAAGGCAAGTTTGAGCAAATCTGATCTATAAATGTCTGTACCAGAAAAATGGATGAGAAAGGATTTAATGAAATTCCTGTGCAACTTAGCCTGTTTCTTATCCAGCAGTTTGGCTGCTGTATTTTGTTTACACATTTCCAAGTGCTCTGGTGTTGGAAACCAAGGGGAGCATCCCTGGGAGTGTTCCTGGCACCATGGCCTTGTTGTTCACAAGGTTTTAGCAAATAGTGGGAAACCTGGAGATTTTAACCACACAGCCTCCATTTCCCCCTCCTGCTGTGCCACCTCCGAACCTTGGGATGTTCATGGCATTTTTGAGCTTGGCAATTCATGCAGTTTCTCCCCTCCCTTTAGGCAGAGCCACTGTATGAGCTGGTGACTCCCTCTGACGTGGCTGATTCCTCCAAAATCAAGGAGAATCTGCGCCGGGCTCTGGAAGAGTTCCAGCAGGAGACCAGTTCCTGTCGCTGTGCTCCATGCCAGGGGAATGGCATCCCCTTCCTCAGAGGTACAGGGCTCCCTCCTCCTCCTTTCTGTCCTCTGGATTGAAATTAGTTGGGGAATTTGTGGGGAGCACGTGGCAAGCAAGCTGCTCTTTAGTTTTCTCCTGTCGTTTCTTTATCAGGGAATTACTCTGTGTTTTTAAAGTTGAACTGTTTGTAGAGTCCTGGTAAGTAAAGACAGTAAAGTCAAGGGATGTCTTTGTCGTGGGAGTGACCATTATCCGTATCAGTTTTACAGAAGAATTTGTCACTTCTCAATTATGCATTAAAAAAAAAAATCCTTGACATCTTTAAGTCTCCTCTTTTAAGATTGCTTCCATCCTCCTGGAGAAGTGACTACTGTCTCAGCATTAATCAGTGTTTGTAAAAGGGTTTTGAAGATGAAAAGAACCATATAAGTGCCAAGCACAGTGATCACCACCTCCCCCTGTTTCTGATAGAAGCTCTGTAAGCAGGCTGTGATTTCAAAAAAAAAAATGAAGGGGAAAAATAATCAAATTAAATGAAAACCGCTCTGCCTAAACAAGAGATATATGATGTGATGAGAGCTTCTAACAAAGGGACCATTTTGTCAAGTGCCTAATTTCAATCTGGATCTGCAAAAGTCCTGATGAGAATTGTTATCATCAAATTGTATCTAATGCAGAAACAATCATTTCAGGTACCAGCCAGCTGATTGTAGCATTTCAAGCATTTGTCTCATGGTGACCTCTGTTTAAATAACTTTGTAGGAGCTGAGTCCAGGTTAGTGTTTCATTTAGGATCTTCTCAGTAAAGGTTTTAAATGACCATGTGTTTTCCTAAGTGGGAACTCTTCTCCAGGTTCCTGACATGGGATGCACATTCCTGGGCAGCCAGAGCAGGGCTATTGGGCTTTTCCTCTGCCACAAAGCCAAGTTAGAATATTCCTGTCCTGGTTGCTCTCTCTTGATGCTGCAGTTGTTATTTATCAGCTTTACCAAGAGCTCTCTCCAGAGACCCCACCTGCAGTGCTGTGTCCGGGTCTGAAACCCCAAATTCTGAAAGGACATGGAGTGAGTCCAGAGGAGGCCACAGGGAAGGCAGGGTTAGATGAGATGCTGGGAAGAAATTCCTGTCTGTGAGGGGGGTGAGGCCCTGGCACAGGGTGCCCAGAGAAGCTGTGGCTGCCCCTGGATCCCTGGAAGTATCCAAGGCCAGGTTGGATGGGGTTTGGAGCAGCCTGGGATGGTGAAAGCTGTCCTTGCCCATGGCAGGGGATGGGATGGGATGGGATGGGTCCCCCCCAACCTAAACCATTCCAGAATTCTGTGATCTCTTTTGGAGAAGAGCAGGAGGACTCTGTGGTCCCCTGGCTTGCGGAATTGCCCCAGTGAGTCTGAGGTTGAGCTGCAGGGTAGGAACAAATGTCTGGGGAGGTAAGAGGGGAAGCAGGGCAGTCACAGCTCCCCTCTTTATTGGTGTTGATCCCTTCAGCACTGGAGAAAAACCATGACATTTCACCCACTGTCCCTTCCTCCCAGAAGATGAAGTGCTGGAGATAAGGGGCTGCCTGCTGGGAAATGTGGCTGCAGGTCTGTAATTCCCACCATCTGTGCTTCCTTTCAGGAACAGAGTGTGAGTGTTTGTGTCCCCTCGGCTACAGCGGCACCGCCTGCGAGATCAGCAGGAAGAAAGGTGAGAGGGACCCAGCTCCTGTCCAGGGGACAGTCCCAGCTGTGCTAGGAGTGTCCAGGGATGGGTGGGGAGTGATGCCAGCCCTGGCTGTCCCCAGTCTGCCCAGCCCAGTGCACCCAGCTGGGCCCCTGCATAGGGGACAGATGTGTTTACTCTGCCCTCTTACTGAATTCCCTCATGAGGAGGTGGGGTTTTTTTCTGCATGTACATGCCTTGCAAAATAGCAATTCCTGCCTAGTTCACAATCCCTGGAAAGCCTCAGGTCTCCTCCTTAGGAAACAGCTCTGTTTCCTAAGTTTTTCCCTTTGATAAAGGCAGCGTGTTGCAAACTGTTCTTCCCCAGATATGCCACCATGCATTTTAATCTTAAAATCTTATTATGCTGTTTTGAAGCATTTATTAATGCTTCTTGGTCACTTCATGTCTCTGCTATCTCCTGACTGATGTTCTTAACTCCTTCCAGTTTAGGATCATCTGGGAATTTAATCATTTTGTTTACTTCTTCCAGCTCATTAATTTAGATGCTAAATAATACCAGATCCCAGGCACCCAGAGCTCTGGCACCAACCCACAATTTGATGCACTGCATTTATCACTGGCTTTGTTTACAGCCTTACCCACTACTCATTCTGCATGGCTGTGTCCAAACTGAGCCAGGCTGAAATGCACTTCTAGCCAAGATGTCACTGAACAGGGGCTCATTTTTTGGATATTTCTGAGGCAGTCCATGGAGCCTTGAATGGTGGAATCACTGACACCTTACTCCAGTCTGTTTTACACACTCATAGTCACATCCAATCCTCCCAAAGCTCACATTCTTCCATTTGTCAACACTGTAACTTCATTTCTCACTCGCATTTCCTCCTTTTATGTGTTGCCTCTGTGATTCTCAGGATTTTGAATTTCTGTCACTCACATGCTCAGGGTCCAGAAGAATCAGTGTAATAGGAAAAGCAATGGAGGGAAAGCTGAATAGTCAGGCTGTTGTTCACTGAAGTGCTAACACTGCCCCTACCACCTCGAAATGTGGCTGAGACAAGTTTAGTTGGTCTGTTTCCTATCTAGGCTTGGACTAAGACAAAGAGAGAAACATCCTTCAAACAAACATAAAACTAATTGCCTTCTTTTTTTCCCCATTTCATGCCTTCCTGAAGTGTGGTTTGAACAAACACCAGAAATGCTGAACAGAGAATTAACATCTCTGAAACAATCACTCATTGTTAATGACTCCAGTATATTGTTGGTGATGTGGACAGGGGCAGAGGTGTTTGTGCTCAAATACAATCCATGGGAGCTGACAGCTCCTCCCATGGAAAGAGCTGCTTGTTTCTGACAGTCCTTTCCTGCTTTGCTGTTGTTTCTTTTCCAGATGCTGCTGTTAATGGAAACTGGGGGTGCTGGGCCAGCTGGTCCCCGTGTTCAGGAGGTCAGAGGACAAGAAGGCGACAGTGCAACAACCCTGCCCCACAGGAGGGAGGCTCCCCCTGCTCAGGGCCAGACTCTGAGACTGTTCCTTGCTAGAGGGAATCAGCTGGAGCTCACACAGAACTGATGGGCACTTGGCAGACTGCTTGGGAAGACATCACCTCCCTGCCTTTCCAAGCTGGCCTCGCTCTGCCCATGGGTCTCACCCAAATCACAAACATTTCAGAAGACACTGGGAGCTGGGAGGGTGTTGGGAGCCACACCTTTGGGCATGCAGCTGTCCCGTGGGATTGAATGTGCTTACTGACCTCAATATTTTGCCTTTTCCCTGTCTTTATTGCAATGGGCTAAATGAGACAAGCTTTATCTCTGTCTGTATTTGGTAGCTGCATGATTTCAAATTACACTGTCT
This sequence comes from Trochalopteron elliotii, assembly GCA_024734555.1. Lineage (NCBI taxonomy): Eukaryota > Metazoa > Chordata > Aves > Passeriformes > Leiothrichidae > Trochalopteron > Trochalopteron elliotii. Next base: position 812,962 of record JANPWX010000451.1, on the reverse strand, counting down.
TGTTGCTGAAGGTTCCTTTGAGATAAGAAGAGACACTTTGATCTTACGTGCAGCAGGATGTGCACTGATGCACAGCTTCTGTGAAGGCAGCTGTGTCATGTGGAGCAAAATCCAGCACATTAAAGCCTAAATCTCAGTGAGCACAACAGTATCTAACGTGACATTCGAAGCCCCTGTGCCTCACTACCCTGCTTCCCCAATTTTTTGTGTTGTTCCCACCCCTGCCACGGGCAGGGACACCTTCCACTGTCCCAGCTTGATCTAAGCCCTGTCCAGCCTGGCCTTGGACACTTCCAGGGATCCAGGGGCAGCCACAGCTTCCTTGGGACAAATGGAACATTTTGAAAAAGCTGTCTGCACATCCCCTGAGATCTTCTGCCCTTAGTAGCTGCATTTTCCCCAGACAAGCTCTGGTTAATAAGTCTGATCCCATGAAATCCAGTATTCCAGGTGCTGCTGGTCCCACCCAGGGTGGGACATCTCACTCAGAGAGAATTCACTATGAAAAGAGACTAATTAATTTGCCTGTTCTTACCATCCCTGGAACTGTGTAGTCCAGGTTTAACAACAGAGGAACTTTAAAACACTGTGCACCATTTCAGGAGCTTGCATCCTTCCAGGGACTTGCCTCCTACAGCTTTGTTGGTGGTAAATGATTTTTGCCAAGACATTTGCTTGGGCCAAATTGCAAAATACAAAACACATTTGCAAAATAACCAGCAATAGCAGTTATTTTGGGAATTCCACCAGTGCAAAAGTTGTTCATGAGCGTTGTGAGTCTTTCTAACACCTGCAAGGTCAAACCCTTCCTCTGAGGGAATTTTTAGCAGAGCTGGTGATGGTGGGCTGGTATGGCCCGTTCCTTTCCTTTCAGACTGACGTTGTCTGAATGCAATTCCTGTGAGAGCAGCTCAGGCTCCCTGACACCTGAACAATGGAACATGCATTTAGCTGTAGCCCTCACGCCGCCTCCACACTTATCGACAGGGCTCCTGTGACAGCTCTAAGAAAGGCAGAGCACATTGCATATGTAAAACAAGAGGGCTCTGTGCTCATTATGGGCTTCATCATTTAGCTGCCAACCCAAAACATTTCCCTTTTCCACTCTGTAGCTGCAATATCTTTTTGTGTGATGGAAATTTACCAAGAGGTTCTTTTTTTTTGGGTCATGGTCGAAGAGGTCACTGCTTGTGTGAAGTGGGATATACCTCCAGGTTTTTTGCAGGGGCTGTGTAGAAGCTCTGAAGGTGAGGACCCTGAGCATGGTTCACCTCTGAGGACACAAACTGCACTGTCATTGCCTGCCCTTCTTGAGAATCATCGGTGTAATCTGATTACGTACAGTTCCCAGATGAGTCAAGTGGCTTTTGTAAATTTAACCACCTTTCCTGATGGTCCAGCTGGTTAAACACACAGCAGTGGTGCCTCTCTCCACTGCTGTGGCAAGGACAGCCAAGTGTAGCAACCTGACTTGGGACTGTTGTTCCCAAACCAGAAAAACACAGATTTTTTTGAAGTGGTGACAGTACTTGAGTTTGTATATTTGGGTTTTGGAGGTTTTTTTTGAGGAAGAGAGGAGAGATTTGACAGTCTTCAAGATCATCAGGATAGTCTGACTGAAGCCTGAGTTCAGCAGTGGCTGAATATTCAGCCTGTAGGCTTAGAAGCCTCCCATAAAGGACATAACTTTATCTTGTCCTTGTGATTTTGTGCTTTGATTCGCCTAACTAATGATTTATTATAAACCTGGAGGGTAATAAAAAATACTACGCTGAAGCTTTTATTGTTTCATTTTGGTTAGCATTAAATTTTGGTACCATCTTTTACTGGTGTTCCTAACTCTCACTGCCTGTGTAAGTTCAGATTAATCACCCACATGTGAGGGAAGGCTGCAGGCAGCTGTGCACGTGTTCAGCACTGCTTCTGCTGCTCTAGCCCATTCCTCTGCATAAGATACTCATCTCACTGGGGTCCCCTACATCCCATGTTGTATTTTCACGAGTTTTCTTGAGGAAAAGAAGAGGATAAACACGGAGAGGCTGTGTTTGTTTGCACCTCCCTGCTTGAAGACGTTGCTGCTGGGGTATCATGGCTTTGGGAACTCTGAGAAAGGTATTTCAGGTTTAAGATACTCATCTCAGTGGGCTCTCCTACATCCCATGTTGTATTTTCACCAGTTTTCTTGATGAAAAAAAGAGGATAAACATGGAGAGGCTGTATTTGTTTGCACCTCCCTGCTTGAAGACATTGCTGCTGGGGTATCCGTGGTATTCAGGAACTCCCAGAAGGGTATTTCAGGTGAGCTGTAATTGCCTCCTCCAGCTTTCTCAGGACAAAACCAGCTGGAATCTTGCCACCCCTAATGTCTCCATCAGCAGTGGGGAACTGGACTGCTTTCCAGCCTGGATTCATGTGCTTCCTGTTGTGTCATGTCATGCAGACACTTCACCTGTGAGGCTGGAACCTCATCCAGGCTTGCAGGCTTGCAAACTCAGTATTGCTAAATTACTTCATCACACTGCTGTTCCTCCCACTTTGGGATGGATGTTGTTGTTCCTGCCCAGGAACATGGGACTGCCCATCGAGATGTTTTATTGAAAGCAACCCAGAAAGGCCATGCAGAGGTGTTAGCAGTCCCCAGATTTCAAACTCCTGTTTTTACCCTGATGGCTGAAGAGCCCAGTGGGCCACCCAACACCACTGCCAGATTTCGGGTCAGATCATGCCTGCACATTTATCTTCCTTTTATATCCCATTTTTATACCTCCTGTTTCTGTAAATCAAAAAGCTTGAGTTGAATACAGTAATAATTACCATTATAAACAAATATTTTTACTTATTTGTCATGCAGCACCACAGGTCCCCCTGTGGTGGATGTGACAGGGCAGCACCATCAAACTCACTAAGCCCAGTCCCTCCCCAAACTTGCCAGAACTTGGAATTTCTTTTGTTTCAGGTTTTTCTGGTGGGATTAAGTGTTTTGCATCTGCCTGTGCCTGTACATTCCACTGCATAAAAAGGGAAGGCAACAATTTTTGAGCTGCCCCTGGCAGGGAATTTTTGCCTGCTCTAAACTCCCAGGCTTAGAGGGACGCAGGCCTTGGGGCAGCTGATGTGACATTGACCCTGAGGTAGAAAACAGCTCTGTCTCAAGCACTGCCCTTATCTCCTCTCCTGTTAGCTGGTTATCTGGAGCCTACACCTTGCAACCTCAGGTGTATTGTCATCAATCATTTCCTATTTTCTTCTGCGTGCTGGTTCCTCTCTGCCCTTCCTTTGTTAATAACCCAGTTTGCCTATATCCATAAAAATATCTGATTGTGATACCATTTATCCAAAGCGCCATACATCCATCATGTGCTTATGAGCGAGATAAACAAGGTCTCCTGGGAAATATGCCGCCAGAAATATATAGGATAAATAACTATATCAAATGTATGTCACCGTGCAAGAGGGGAAAAATCCATTCATTAAAACCCGGGTGGAACTGCAGTGTTTTATTGTACCCTCTAAGCTTTTAGTTTAACTAAGAAACGTAGGTTTTTGCTGCTTATCTCATCTTGCACAACTCTCCTGCTGCCCACTTCAGCACGAGATATATTAGCTTCTTCCACTGCCATTGTAAATGTGTAATTGCTCATAATATTTTTTTTCTTTTTTTTTTTTTTTTCCCCTAGACCTTACAGGCAGTTTCTTCCTTTCTTCTGACTTCAGCTTTGCTGCTCCTGAGTTTCAGCATGTGGATGTTTGAGCCCTGGGGTGGAGGGGGAGGAGAGAGAGGGGCACTGCCTGCCTGCCTTTGGTGTTTGAAGGAAGCCCATGGGTTTGTGTCTCAGTGCCTTGGGCTGTGAGGTGAGTGATGAGAATGAACAACTGCAGGTAAAACATAGCTTTTCTGCTCTTATTTATGTTTCATGGTGGGATTTTGCATGCAGTTCCTTTAATCACTTGAATTTATTCTTTTTTTTTTTTTTCCTTTTTTTTTTTTTTTTTTGTGGTTCTTCTGTGATTTATCCTTCTGGAAGCAGCTCTAAAAGCTGAGGATGCAGGTTGTTTTCCTGCAGGGCCCATCTTTTCCCAGCCTCCAAGGCATCAGATCTTTCTGTTCATTAATTTCTCCCTTCTGGTCAAAAAAAGAAGTGTGCTTGGTTTTCTGACTGAGGTGACTTTGTATTCATTTACTTGCAGGCATTTTCCTGAGTCCTAAGAAGTTGATGTAAAGGTAAGAATTGCTTGTGACCCAAACTGGTGCTTGGTGTTAGAGCCCTGGCTCATGTTTCCACATAACCTGGCAGCCAATGCCAAACAGTATTCATTAAATCACCTGTTGTGATCCTACATTTCACGTTCCTTTGGGTGTCTAAGTCACACTGATCCATGGGTGCTTCATGCTGCTGCATTTCCTAACACGGAAGACATCAAATTCAAGCCCTTGGGAGCAAATTCCTCTCTGGGTGAACAGCTCCTTCACCTGGAATAGCAAGGTTGGCCCAAAAGGCCACAGCTTTGCCCCCCAGCAAAGGGATTTTTCACAGAACAATCCATCTCAGGGTTTGAGACAGCATGGTTTGTTGTTTTCAGCCCATAGTTTCATTTACAAGCAAAAAAAAAAAAAGTAGTGAAAAATTTGGCCTTTGGCAAACATGCCCACAAAAGAAAATATGGGGCCAGATCTTCAGGTGCCATAAATCAGCTGCAGTGAAGGAGCAGCACTGATTTACATCAGCTGAGTGTCAGCCTGTAAATCCCCACTGACGCACAGTTGAAAAACAAGCATTCCCAAGCACCTGAGCAATTCCTTTCACTAAACCACGAATTCCTTCCTACTCCCTCTCTCCATTCAAATGTCTACAGAAGGGCTGCTTTGTGCTTTGAGGTTTTGGTGCTGTTGTTGTTCATAATGCCTGATTCCTTCTAAGGGCCTTTTTTCCCCCCCTTTCTCCCCCTGCCATGAAAAGCTCAGTAAAATGAAGTGCCATTTGCCTCCCGTCCATCCCGAGTTTTTGTGGCAGTTCATTAAGGAGAGGGAGCTGCAGGCTCTCACCGTGGTCTCTGGACACAGTTCAATACTGTGTGCATTCTTGTGCTGAGATTTACGTCTCACATTCAAAAAAGCCCCTTAAATCAAGCAGCCTGTTAGCATCTTCTCAGGCTCTATGTGCCTGGGAGATAAAATGCCTGCGTGCTAATAGTCAATTCATCACTGATCTTACAGAGGAAAAGCCTTTGCTTGTGTGGGAACATCCTCTGCCCAACAGTTGTGCTCAAGCTTCCCCATTTATTGCTTTATTTATTTATTTAAAACCCCTCATCAGCTTGGGTTTACATTTTGCAAGGATGCCTGGGCATCTTTAGGCTGAGGCCTTCTCCATGCAGAGCAGCATATGGCTTTTCTGCAAACCCAGCCCTGGCCAATATGCTGGACTTACAGATCTGACAGTGCCAACTCACAAAAGTTTCCTGGTACATATGTCAATACCAACTGCCTGGATCATGAGCTTTTCCTGTGTCTTCCAAGGGAAAACACATAAACTCCCTGAGAGTCAGGCTCAGCTATGTAAACACTCGCAGTGAGTTTATTTCATGACACACTGTAGCCTTGTGGTCACCCAGCAGCTCCACCTCCTTTGGGTGCAATCTCCTGTGCTGCAGCAGATGTGCTGGGCACTGGTGGGGTTCCCATCTCATCTGGTGGGGTTCCCATCTCATCTGGTGGGGTTCCTATCTCATCTGGTGGGGTTCCTATCTCATCTGGTGGGGCTCCCATCTCGTCTGGTGGGGCTCCCACCCCATCTTCTGGGGCAAAACCACGGGAGCAGTTGGTCAGGTTTTACACAGCAAATCCAGCACATGTAGAATTGACGCATCACCGGTCAATTATTTCTCCCAAGGGGTAATTCCATTGCATTCCTGGAGTATTCATGGCCCAGCCCAGGTTCCAAACCTCCCTGTCCCAGGCACCTTGGGCTTTCAGCAGGCTCTGCTCTGGAGGTCTCTGCCAGCACAGGGCTGCCCGCCGTGCTGTGGGGCAGGGTTGGAGCAGTGCCGGCTGCGCCGCGATGTCCCCGCCTGGCACGGGGACCAGCCCGACCAGCAGCTCCAGCGCCCGTCGGTCTCACCACCTGGGTACACACAGAAAAGAAAGGGAAAAACGAACAAAAAAAAGGGGGTTCAGGCCTGGCTGAAACTTCTCTGGATATGGACTCCCTGCTCTATCCCAGCCATGGCCAAGCTGTTGAGATGAAGGCACTTTGAAGCCAGAGTGGATGAATCAGCATCACCCCACACACCAAGAGCTGTTTCTTCTCCATCTCATCTGAAACCCTCTGCCTGTCCTTTCACAGCTCTCTCTGCAGCAACTTCCTCTCCTCTGACCAAGGCAAAAGTCCCCTAACATTGTGGGGATGTTGTGAAAAGTCCTTTTGGAGATGGGGCATTTCAAAGCTTTTTCATTACAGGACAGACTGAGTTGTCAGGAGCGGTCGATACTATGGATTATGGCTGTGCTCCTGAATGATGGGAATGCTTGATGGCTGTCATTTACTGTCGTTTTTTATTTACTCATCTGGCCTTCATGCCTGGCTTGGGCACTTTATTAATCCAGACAGCACAAATGGATGCTTGTGCTCTTGCTTAGTGCTGGCTGGGAAAGCTGCGTTTTCTATCTGCTGGAACATCATGCTTTTTTTTTTAAAAAAAATAAATTAGTGTGGTCTTCAATGAGTTTTGGAACTGAAAATTTGAAACCAAAATTGCCCATGAGTTAGAAGTGTGCCTGTCCCCACTGTTGCCAAAATCAAGGAGCACAGGGCTGGCCTGTCCAGTGCTCTGCTTTGGTAGCAGGTCCTGGTCTTCCCAAGCAAATTCCTGAAATTTGGAGACAACTTAAAGAGCCTGAGCTTTTTAAAGAACTTTTCTGCAGTCACTGAAACAAAGTTTTGGAATTCAGCCTCGTAAACCATCTCTGCTCCAGCTCCTTATCTCATCACAGCTTTGATTTTCCACTGCTGACACCCCAGTGATGAGCCCATAGTTGAAGGCCTGGAGCTCTGCCTGGTGGAACTGCTCTGAACACGGATTTTTCTGCCAGCTTCATATGCTGAGATTTATAATTTTTTTTTCTTTTTTTCTTTTTTTTTTTGTCAGCATGAGTCAGGACAAAAATATCCATTGAGAACTGCAACTTTTTTTGGAGATGAAAGAGCCTGTTCCGACCTTGGCTTTTTTTGCTACCCACTTAACTTTTTTAGGATAGTATAGAAAGTGACAAAGAAAACATAAATATAAGCCTGTCACTTTGGAAAAACATATTTTTTCACCCCAAAATAGACACTCTAGTCAAAATGCATCCTGGGAGGGGGTGGGAAATCTGGCAGTGTAGCAATTTTTTTACTAAAACGGCTTTTTTGGTGGCACGTTGTGTGAGCAGTTGCTTCACCTGAGCTTTTCCCCTTTCCTCCCCTCCCTGCCTGCTGAGGTTTGTGCTCTCCTCCTTGGAGGAGCCATCCTTAGTGGGATGCCACAAGCCCTCCAGAGGATTTTGTGGATTTAATCCAGTAATTAAACACAGCCCCATTTACACTATTTATAGTAATAATAAAATATAGAATGGTTTGGGTTGGAAGGGAACATCTCATTCCAACCCCTCTACCATGGGCAAAGACACCTTCCACTATCCCAGGCTGCTCCAAGCCCTGTCCAGCCTGACCTTGGACACTGCCTGTGATAGGGCAGCCTGTGCCAGGGCCTCACCACCCTCACAGGGAAGATTTTCTTCTTCATATCTAATCTAACCCTGCTCTTTTTTCAATTTAAAGCCATTCCCCCATCTCCTGAGCTGCTAATCCCAGTCTCTTTCAGGGCTGCTCAGCATCACGCAGCAACAAAACACAGAAGGGAAAGTGGGATCGAGGTGTGGGTGCCAGGAGGTGTTGGTTTGGTTGGTTGGAGGGGGAAATCCATCCCCTTTGCTGCCTCTCCCCCTGCCCTGCTGCAGCCTGGGCTCTCACCTGGGCGCTCACCCTGCTCACAGGCAGAGCCCCTGTAGCCAGGACGGCACTGGCAGGAGCAGGTGTCCCCCACCAGGACGGGCTCCCCGTTGTTGTGGCACTTCCCACAGCGGCAGGGGCTGAATTCCAGCAGGAATTCCTCCAGAGCCCTCTTCAGGTGCTGCCGTTTGCTCCCCACGTGGCCGAGGTCGCTCCTGCTGAGGATTTCGTGGATGGGCTGCAGCTGTGGGGGGAATGGAGATGGATGGCATGGAAACAATTTCGGCTGGGCATCAACTGGGATGCTGTGACATTGCTGGATGAATTCAGGACTGGGGGAAAAACTCATTTGTCTTCCTCGACAGCTGCATGTACATCATGCAAATGTGTTGCTGCCCCAGCGAGGAGCCACCGTTCCAAAACCTTCCTCATCTTGGAGGTTTGTGTGGGATTGGCTTTTCTGGACATGCTTTGGGGTTTTAGTATGGATTGGAATGATAAGTTAAAACACCTCAGTAAGCCTGGGGGTTTTTTTGACTGATTTCTTAGTGCTGTCACAGTCCCTGAGATTCTTGCATGCTTTTTGCCTTTTTGAAGAAAATGTTTTGGTAAGAGCTTTGGACGGAGGGTATCATCAAAATTTATTGCCATCCTGTCGCTTGCAGTGGCCAGATTGTAAAATATCCAATAAATGCTGAGAATGAGGAATTTTGCCTATATATTTTTTGCCCTTTGATGTAGTGAAATAATACTGTCATCTACAGCTTTGGGAATGTAACTCGCTCATCATATTTTCCAGCAGCAAAATACAGTTCCTATATACCAGTCAGCAAAAATAGTCCAGTCTGGGCAGCAATTATAACTTGCCCAACTAAATATTAATATTCAATGGTTATTAAAGCTAAAAACTTGGGACTGTGTGAGGATACTTAGTTACATTTGTCCATCTGTGCACCTGTGCAAACACTCCCTGTCTAGGCCAGGAATTTGTTCCAGAGAAGACCTGGGTGTCAGCTCACTGTGCAAGACACTGTGGTAGTGATTCATGGGGAGGATCAGGATCAGCTGGGCTTTGGGAAGAGCTCTTAGGCAAATTTGCACAAGCCTGTTTGACAAACTGAGGGGGCTGTAGATAAGAGCTGCTGCAGTGGACACTGGTTTCAGGGTGACTGCTCAGCTCTGGAGCAGCCAATAGAGAGGTCAGGGCATGGTTTACTGGAAAAGGGCAAGAAATTTTGCCCAGAATTGATGGGAACTTGTGCAAAAAGGTGAATAACCTGCAGCTGGAACTGAAAGCAATTCTGTGTTATCATATCTTTCTTCCAGCAGGTGCTACCCAGGAAGGCTTGCACAGTCCTTCTTACCCTGCCAATAACACAGATAATTCCCAAATCCATTTTCCCTTCTCCCACTCTCTGTCAGAGCTTTCAGACCTGCTTTCAAATGAAGACAGGAGGGATAAAAATGGCAGCATATCCCTGCCATGGCAGAGATCCTTCTCCACACACCACAGCTTCTCCTGGAGCAGACTGGTGATCTTGGCATCTTGGGGTTCTTGCGGTCCTGCTGACTACAGCTGAGGAGTTGTGGCCACTCCCTCTGCCAGCTCTGCCCTGGATTATTTGTTTTCAGGATTGCTCTTCTCTGTCCCTTTCCATCCCCTTTGCCTGCACCCATCTCCTCCCTGCCCAGAAGGCCCTTAAGATGCTTCAGTGATCTTCCCATTTGATGGGACATCCAGTGAAACAAAAGGGAGACTGGACCCTTGCTGATTTTTATGGCCACAGGCCTTCTTTTTGGAGTGTGGAGAAAGGACCCACCTGACAAAGCAGCCAGGAGAGCTCCCTGCTGAGAGAACTCCTGGAGGGGGGCTGTAACAAAACACCTTCCCCAGCCCTCTGTGTCCCCTGCTTACACAGGAGGGCAGGCAGCATCAGGGAGAGTACTAGGGGTGAATAAAACTGCAGTTCATTGTGAAGCTGTTGGGGAACACATCAGAAACTTAACCTGGCACTAATCCAGCATTAAGCTCCTTGTCCATCTCCCTGTGGATGCAGTCAGTGGGAGATGTACTCCCCATTGTGAAATGAATAAGAGGTTACCAGATCAGTGGCCCATTACATTTAATCTTGTTCTGTGATGGGATCACAATAAAAATACGAAATGATCTGCTCGACTACACTTTCATTCCTTAGAGCACCAGAGTTTCTTGAACTGCAGAAAAGCCTTACCTGGAAATCAATAACTGCAGGATTATATTTTAATGACCTGCCCCAGTGACGATACATTTTGCCATCCCAGCTGTTCAGGAGCCCTCCACTGTAGCTGGTATCTCCCCCTCTAATCCGGGGAATAATATCTTCCACAACTGCACTGTGGCTCCCAGCATCTGCAAAGTTGAATTGCACACGTGTTATTCAGCTGCTGTCTCCACACAGGCTCCAGAAACTACTAAATGGAGCTGAGATCAGTTGTGCAGGGGCCTGTCAGGGAGCTGCCTCCTGAGCTCAGTGCTCCCTGCTTGTGGGGTGAGCCCTGCCACCTTATCACAAGGTGACAAGTTGAGCATCCCAAATCCTCTAAGCTGATAAGGCCTGAAGAGTCTGAACTCCTCTAGCCTTGGTTTCTGGGTAGGACATGGCTAATAGATCACACTGTCTACAACTCATTATGAAATGTACAAATCTGGGGGTTCTACCCTCTCTGAGTGCTTTTTAGAGTCAATTTTGACTTTCTGTCGTTGCTGAGGACTGCAGCCTCCCAGCCACCCCACTGCCTCTGTTTATAATCCAGATACAATTATTAAATGATTAATAATAAATAAATAAATAAATAATAAAAATAATTAATAATTAATAATAAAAATATATTGCTACAATAATTCCTGCTCTTTTAAGAGGGATCAATACTCCCGGAGGCATGGACCCAAAGTTTCTGTGGTCCCACCTTGTCTGCGGGTGGCATCAGAGCTCCCTTCCTCACACCTTGTGTAACCCTACACGAATCTCTGTGCCCAAGAGACCAAAAGTAGTGACCCAGGGAGCACTCAACAGCCCCCTGCCCTGCAGCTGTACCAGTTTCCAGGAATCCTTTCCTTTTGCATTCAGAGTGTGTCACAGTTGCACCCAGATCCAGCTTCTCCTTGCTGGCTGTAATGCCAAGGGACAGGCCAACACAAGCACTTATCTCCTCGGTGCTGATGGCTGCAAACCAGAAAATAGACAGGCAAATTCAGTGACTCATGGTGTTCATTTTCATACTTCTTTTTTCTATCATTGAAGAAAAGATACAGTTATTTTCATGGCTTGTGTTTCAAAGTCAAAAGCTATTCTGGGCAAAGAACAGCGGAAAACCCCAATATTTTATTGGGGTATATTTGGCCTATCATATAATAGGTGTAATTTTTTTCTTTAGAAAATATTAGAAGAAAGTAAAAATCTTAAGGCTTCAGGCAGAAATGTCCCTGTTTGATCTATATATTTAACAACAAACCTTTGGGTTTTTTACAGACTAACTCATAACTATGGTAAAGCCAGGAACAGCAGCTGAAATCAAAGATCCTCACTAATTTTCCTAAATTCAGGTTCTGACCCACCTATTAATGGCCTAAGCAGCACCTTAAGGGGTAACTTAGCAAAGGTCTGTGTGCTGAGAGCTGCCAGAGCTTTCCTGCCTGCTGCTGCCAGCACCACCACATACATCATGGAAATATGTAACTGGAGAGCCATGAAGCGACTGCAGAGGGGAGAAGGGAACTAATGAGGTGGTTTCACCAAGGTAAGCAATGTGCATATTTCATACAGCCTGGTTTTATGTAAGCACTTCAGTGTACTGCAAATATAAGGCTGTCCTCTTTAGTAGTTAAAAAGTCCATTGGATTCAGTAAATGCAGGTACTGAAGGTAATAGGTAACTTTTATGTTGCTCTTTGTTGTCAGAGGACCTTAAAAGTGTTTTCCAGAGGGGCCTGGTGATCAATACCATGGTACTGAAAGGAGGCACCGAGGTCGGTGTGTGTTGTGGTTTGATGGTCTGAAGTTTAAACCTCTGTCCAAGTCCCACCCTGGAGCATTGTCTGCTGAACAGCCTCACTTCAGCACTGGGGAGCAGGGCCTTGCCTTGCTTGTGTTTAAAATATTGCTCAAACACTCGTGGCTCTGGTTTTGTGCAGTTATGGAATGGTTTGGGTTAAAAGGGACCTTTTATGGGCCATCTGGTCCAGCCCTTCTCCCTCATGGGCAGGGACATCTTCAACTACACGAGTTTGTTCAGAGCCCCATCCAACCTTGCCTTGAATGTGTCCAGGGATAGGGCTCCTACCACCCATTTAGGCAACTCGTGCCAGTGTTTCCCCAACCTCATTGTAAAAGATTTCTTCTTTAATCTACATTGACCCTCTTTTAGTTGAAAACCATCACCCCTTGTCCTATCACAACAGGCCCTGATTAAATCCTGTCTTTCTAATAGGCCCCTTTTAAGTACTGGAAGGTTGCAATGAGGTCTGTCTGGAGCTTTTTCTTGTCCAGGCTGGACAACCTAAATTCCCTCAGCCTTTTCTCATAGGAGAGGTTCTCCACTCCTCCAGTCAACTTCATGGCCTCCTCTGGGCTTGCCCCAACAAGTTCCATGGGGACCAACAGCTGGGGACTCCAGAGCTGGATGTAACACTGCACGTGGGGCCTCCCCAGAGGGGCAGAATCCCCTCCCTTTACCTGCATGTGGCCTTGTTGGACCTCATGAGGTTCCCAGAGCTTGTCCAGATCCCTCTGGGGAGTCACCTGCAAATTTGTTCCCTTCTGCACACCCTACAGGAGAGGATCACTGGAGCCAGCTGGGATCTGCTCCTTGGCTTGGTGGATCCAAACCCTGCTTAGGTCCTCAGCATCCTGAGAAAGGGGGTGCAAGTCCTGGCTTCAGACTGGTGAAAGAGACCTGAAACATGCTCCAGACTTGAATGGGAACTGCATCCCACTGCAAAACTGGGCCCTTGAGGAAGATTAAACTTGTAGCACTCAATTACTCGCACTAAACTGTTCAACAGTTGTAAACACAGTGGGTAAAGTTCATTCACCCAAAGCAACATGAGTGATTGCTTATCTTGGTGCTGGAGTGCCATAAAATTAAACTTGAGGAACACCCTGATTAATTGATTTGCCATGGTTCCCGTTGAGTAATTATGTTCAGCGAGGGGCTGTCGATACCGTTCGCTGTTGGTCACGGCCACATCGGGTCTTGATAAATGAAAAGTGGTGATCACTGCAAAAGGGTGGCCTCAGTAAATATTGGCACTTGGAGGCAGGGGGGGGGAGCCCTGATAGGGTTTTTTTAATTTTTTCATATGATATAATTTGCGATAGTTAAATGTGCTCGAGTGATAAGATTTACTGCCGCGTTTTGAATTAATCAGAATATATGAAGACTCTTTCTAATTTACTCCGTGCATAATGTTCCTCCCATAAATGTTCTTGTAATGTGTGAACACATTATACTGTTTTCTGCTAAATAATAGAACCATAACAATCTATTTTAAAAACAAGTAATGAAAAATATTGATGGCAGAGCAACCAGGGACCTCGTTCTGACACGTGTATTTATTTCACTCGTGACCACATCCATATAAGCCCTTGCAGCCCTGGAAGCTGGGAATGGGTCTGGCAGCAAAACTGCAGGCCTAAGCTCTGCAGTGAGCTGTGGATGTCTAAACAGAGAAGGTGCTTTCATTTTCAAAATTCAGGTTTCCTAAATGTTCAAAGTCCAGCTCTGCGCTCAGTGACCACCTAAGCTGGGTCCCATTTTGGGAGGACTCAGCCAAGGGATCTTTTTCCCAAGTTTGTGCTTTAGTCACTGCTCTATAAAAAAATGAATCTTCTCTGTTGCAGAGCATTTAGCAAACAGCCTCGTGGGCTGGGTGGGCCCTCTGGATGCAGTGGTTGATCTAAAGCAGCCCATGCTCAGCCCTGTGGGGACTCAGTGATGCATCTACAGAGCTTCAGACTCATCTTAGGAAGCTCTAATTTTAAGACTTGAGCACTTACATCCTGATCCTAACCATTCCTCAGGGAAGGAGGATAATCCTCTTGCAAACACAGCCTCCAAGCATGGCTGTGATCAACATTGGAGAAATCGGGTTTTTTTGCCAAATGCTTTCAGACAGTGGCATATCAGGCACTGCAGGTGGGTACTTCTGGGTCAGCATTGTGTGACACAGAGCACTGCTGGCTTGGGAAGGGTGGACTTCATGGCAGAGCCTGGATTAGATGAAGATGACAGAATGGTGCTGCATTAGAATGAAAATTGCATCTCTACTGGGGCACATTTTTGCCTTTTTCTGGACTTCAGCATCCTTCTTTCCAAAGATAAGGCATCTCGTGGCAGTAAATCTTCTTATATACACAGCAAGCACAAGATAAAGCAAAATAATAGCCTCCCTCCACATGCTCTTGATTAATTCTTCCTCTGAAATTGGCAGTTTGCTTCCTGAAGACTTGCTTGCCAAGACCTTGTTCACTTTTGTATCACTCACCCTTCAAACTGAAGAAGTAATTTGAAAAAGCATCATGTTTCCAAACATTAGGGGTTCAGCAACTTGATGAAAATTCTCCCAATCAGTAATTTCTTGTGGAAAAATTGGTATGGTTGATGTGCACTATGGAGTGCATAGTTATCCTAATGCTGATGGGGCCAAACCATTTCAGACCAGAGGTAGAATCTGGGGCAGCACCATGAAAATTATTGAAATTACTGAAATAACAGCAGTTTGCACCTGTTGTCCAAGATCACAGTTTCCTTCTGTATCAGTGTCTGGCCAAGGCAGTGGTACCCTCAGCACAGCAGAGTGATGGCCCTTGGGGGAAACGGGATCTATTGCATTGTTGACACCTTTACAAAAGTTGGCAACCTGGTTATTGAGCTAAAATCCCATATTATTGCTCTGCATCCCATTTTTGATTGGGAAAAATGTTACACTTTTGACTTGCCAGCAATGGTAATTCTCACACTCTCGGCGTCTGCAGTGGGTGTTCTGTCTGACTGAGATTTAGAGGTAGGGCTCTCCAGCCTCATACACTCCAATTTGTTGAGAACTGGAGCTAACAGGGGCCTGTTAGTCTCCAGATGTGGCACTAAGCAGAGTAAAGTGGCAGAGGTATTGCCAAGTGCAGTGCAGTATTTCCATTTACAGAAAATTGTGCTGTGAACATGCTGAAATGTGAGAGGGCTGATTTGCTGAGCTCTAGGTGGGTGCCTTTGCAGCCTTCAGGCATTCATGGTGAACAAAGATGACAAGAAATAGGAGAAGATTAGCGAGTGACACTGAAAAAAATGGAGAAAATAATGCTTGGGTTCCTTCCTTAATGACCAAACCCTCACCCAGGTACTTCTGAAATCAGAGCAGGAAGCACATTTGGTGACACTCAGGCTAATCCCAAGCCACGTGGCCAGTAGTGCCAGCAGGCTGGAAATGCCAGGTTTAAGGCAGAAAGCTGAGAACAGAGACTATATTTTGATTTTTCTGACCTTTTCTTCTCATTTCCTCCTTATTGATGACGAGGATGTACTCAAAGATGCCCCCCATGGTGCCAGATGTCATGAAGTGGGTGCCGTAGTCGTTGATGAATTTGGCATACATGCCATAGTTGTAGGTGTCTGGGAGGTCCTGCAGGGACAGCAGCACATCTTCATCCAGAACAATGTTGTCCCTTCTCATCTTGAAGCGGGCTGTCTGCACCTTGGTCACAGCTCTGATGAATCCAACATCCTGCAGGTAAAGGAAAGAGGAGCTGCAGTCAACATTAATTTAAACAAATGAATTTCTAGTCTTCAGGCTTGCAGGGGAGTCTCTGACTGTTGGTATATGTATCAATACAAGCCCGATTTTAAATGAAATAATGGCAGTTCTTTTTTTAAAGTCTCTTGCTGATGTGCTGTGGAGGTGGAGGGCCTTGGGGGATTGGATGCTACAGGGGTTTTATTGATGTGTGAATATGATCAGAGTTGGGCTCCACACGATTCCCCTCCATTCTCTGTTTCTGTGATTTCTTTTTCTGGTTTCTTTTCCATACTGTTTATTCCCTTTTTGCTTTTTTCACAAACTCAGTGAGTGACAAAGCACAAGGGTCAAGCCCAGCCCAGCAGAGGGGAGATTCCCTGGCCAGGAAGATGCGGATGGAGGGAGAATTTCCTGGATATACCACCAGCTCCAAGGCTCCATCTTTGTATTTGCTATTGCTTTGGACAAGTCTCCACTGCAACATGAGCAGCCCTCTAAATGATTCCTCCAATAACTGATCATCATTTAGCTGCAAACATCATGTGAATCTGGACAAGGGCACAGTAAATACTGTAATGGTGCTCATTTCAAACAGCTTTTAAGGGCATTTTAACTCAGAACACCATCAAAGTAATTCTTCTTTATTGTTTTCTGTCAGCAGCCTGGAGAGAAGTGGAGAGGGGGCACGGTAAATGTGGGAAATACCAGCACTCATGTTATTAGTTTGGAAAGAGGTCAGCAGAGCCAGTCCATGATGTAAACCCTCTGTGAGAAGTACACCCTATTATCAGGTACTATTTTTTCAGCGTGGTATTTTAACCTCCTGTAAAAAGTAGCCTATTTCCCCGTCATGAGGCAGCTCGTATTAATTTGAGCAAGATATATTTGCTACCAGAGATCGTTCCTCGGGGATAATTGTTTTGATCAGCATCTTGATATTCCCTCCTCCCTCATCGTCACTTTTTAAGCATTTTTTTATTTATGTGCTTTATGTAGCCATGAAACAGGATGGGGTGAGATGACATGTGCTGTCGCACTCTGTAATTCAATTTTATTCCCACTCCCTGTTTGCTGAAACATACCAAGAACAGCAAACAGGATTACTAACGATCATACACTTGCAATTACGTGAACAAATTAAGGTACAATTACCCCGTGTTAAAAAATGCAATTGAGAGAATAAACTGACATAAGTTACAGCCAGACCATGCGATGCACAGATGATGCGACTGCAGCAGATGCATCGCTGATTTGGTTGGGCTTGTTGTTTTGGTTTTTTTTTTACCTTTGCATCATATTGTGTGAAATTCTTCAGGGATCCTTTGCCACCTGATAAAGTGAGGCCCAGGTTTAACATGAGACCTGCACCTCCAGGACCAATTCCAATGGTGAAGCCCGTGGTTTTGGATTCATCTCTTTTAAGGGCGTCAAGCAGGTCCTTTGAATCGTCGTAAAACTCAAAAGTAAATCCAGAATCAGCATGAGCCTAAAATGAAAGGAACATTAATTTTTCAGGTGCTTCCCTTCCTTTTTAATCTCTGTTTCTTAAAGCAATACCTCTGTTACAGCCTACGGTGCTCCTGACAGCACCAGCACTGGCTTCAGTGAATGTGGAATAAGGAATTAAGTCCCGTGCAATTCCATTTGGAAATATGTGAGAAATATGGATAGAGCCAAACGTTTTGCTTCAGCCATCTCCAGGCAGGGGAGAGGTTTGTGTTTAGCCACTCAAAGCCACAGCTGGTAATGGTGGCTGTTAAGACAGCCTGACACTTCCCATTCTAAAACCCTCCTTCCAGTTCCTTAGAGCTCTGCCAAATCCTAACAATTTGGACTGATTTTTTTTCTCTCCAGTCTGCTTCTGGATAAATTTATTTAGGAAAAGAAAAATTCAACATCTATTTACAATGGCAAGGTTAGAAAACAAACACTGTTCTGCCTGTGTTTTAGAGAAGTGACCTTTTCCTTGACAGCTCTACTTTGCTGGCACGTGGAGTCGAGCAGCTCTGCTGAGTCTGGGCTGTGCCATTTGCCAGCTGTGTAAAAACCCAGCCCCAGTGTTCAAACTGGGGACTAAGGGATTCTGCCTGCTGGGAGGACATGAAAGCCACTTGCATTGAGTAATATTTCCCAGGAATAATGTTTTTTCATTCACTCATTCGTGTCAAAAAAACCATGATAAATGTTTAACAGTGTGGCCAAGGCACCCACTTACGATGCAGGACACCCAAACTGATTCCTTGCTCTGCTTGGATCAGTGTCCAACATCAGACAG
The DNA here is from genome assembly GCA_024734555.1 of Trochalopteron elliotii. Classification (NCBI taxonomy): domain Eukaryota; kingdom Metazoa; phylum Chordata; class Aves; order Passeriformes; family Leiothrichidae; genus Trochalopteron; species Trochalopteron elliotii. The sequence continues at coordinate 794,932 of JANPWX010000451.1, read as the reverse complement.
GACCTTATGGACTGTAGGTGTTGTGATCCCTGGTCATGGGTTTCAGGATCCCTGTCTCACTCAGAATTCGGATTTATGCCCCTTGTAGCCATGCCATAGACTTAAAATGCTTTCAAAGATTGAACCAGAAGCATTGTTACCATTTTACACATAGCCAGCCCCATCCCTAGAGAGGCAAAGGGCTTGTGCAAGCTCTACAACTCATTAATGTGGGAAATATTAAAGGTAATAAGGCTTTTAGAAATCTGTGAAAGCAGGCCCCAAAACCAGAAGGAGTTGAAGAATTTAGAATCAGCTGTAACTGCAAAGTTTGAAAGTAGGAAAAGTTACAATAGCACAGCAAGCAAGGACATAAAACAATAATCTGAGTCTTAGGTTTGGCTAGGATAGATCTTATTGCTGCAGAAAAATATGCTTAGCAAGACAGCAGAAAGTTTTAAGCTTAATAATGGAATATTGTTTATTGTTAATAGAAACATACAAGTAAACATTGTTTGAAGCAGGTGTACATGTGCTTTCTGTGATTGGTTAGAACAACTGTCTGTAAGATTTAACAGTATGTTACTGGCTGTAAAACTTTTAAGATGCTCTGTAACAAAGAAACCTTTGGCTGCTGCTGGCAGATGTGACCTGCTACCATCCTTTAGCTCTGTGAAATCCTGTTACGAGACTGATGCCACTATAAAGGTTTGAGGAACACCTAGCAGTAGTCCTGTCCTGTTCATGCCAGAAGACCCAACACACATTAACAGCAGAATTTAGAGAAAACACCTCTCTCTTGGCCCTGACTGGGCCAGAGGAAGCAGTGGGGACGCCTGAGTGATGATAAAGCAGGCGACGTTCCTTGACGTAGGCCTGAGAGATTTTTAGCCTGCTAGCAGCTGCTAACTTTTTCCCAAGGAAAAATTTCTCAAGAAAGCTTTTTCCCAAAACAATCTTGGCGAACAACTGTCCTTTCTCAAAACAGTCTTTCTCTAGGTGGTATTTTGCTGGTTTTCTCTTGTCTGGGAATCAAACCTGGGTCAAGAGTGCCAAATCTTAACCACTAGACCACCAGGGAAAGGCCGTTTTGAGAAAGGATAGTTGTTCGCCAAGATTGTTTTGGGAAAAAGCTTTCTTGAGAAATTTTTCCTTGGGAAAAAGTTAGCAGCTGCTAGCAGGCTAAAAATCTCTCAGGCCCGCAGTGCCATAAACCAGCATTTCCAACATCAACTGCCTGTTGAGGTACCTTAAAGACCACCTGTGACTGATCTCTTTGTGGGAAGTTTGGCTTTTTTTTTTTTTTTTTTTTTTTCTGGGAAATCACTGCTGTGTTTGGCCTCCCGAAGCACCCACCAGGAACTGGAAGATGTGGAAGTTGTAAGGCTTGCGGAAATACTTCTCGTCGTCCCCGTAGTGCAGGCGCTCGCAGGCGGCGTCGTACCGCAGCTCCCGCCACTCCCCGTTGTACACGTACTCACAGAACCCTCCAAAAAACCCAGGGTCATAAATGTTCTGCCTCCCTTCCTGCGTCAGGATGTTGTACCTTGGAAAGGATCAACAGTTCAGGAGGTTGAGCTGTATTTCAGCCCCCATGGCTTATCCATAGGTTATCCGTAGCTCTGAGGTTTTATTTCCTCGGTCGCTGTCACAGGGTTCTCCTGACACTACAGGTTGTTTATGCTCAGGCCTCCTGAGGAGCTGGAAAAGAACTTAAAGCTGGGTTGGGTTTGTTGTCTCATTGCTGTCTCCTTCCCAAAGCTACCAGGAGACAAACAACCATTTTATTTCCAAGGCATTAGTTTGGACTCAACATGCAAGAAATGGAAGAAATCAGGGAAGTTGCCCAGCCCCTCCCAGCAAGTGCAGCAATGAAAGTCTCAAAGTCCTGGAATTCCTCCAGGTTCCTCTTGAGCCTAATGCATCTCATTGTCACAAAGTGCTTCCTGGCATTCTCTGCAATTATTTTCTATCTTAATTTCATCTCTTTCTTTTTAATAATGGTCCCCTTTCTCAGGGTAGTTAACACCCTCCCTAGACATGAAGCCTGTGCTTTGCCAAGTCTGTCATTTATTATTTCCTTATTCCTCCTTCTTCCTGCTCTCCAGCCCTCACAGCTGCTGCCCTCTGAAATCCCTCCTATTACTTAGTATTCCATGTAATTCTGTGGCCCAAAGTGAAAGCGTTATTCAAACTAGACAGCAGCACTGCTCTTCTCAACAGGGAACCATCTTTCAGGACTAAGATAGCAAATGCCATTGTTTTTGTCTGTTCTGCAGGAGAAACACTTCAGAGAGCAGAATTAAACAGGGTTCTCAGTGAAAATTAATGCATGCCTTGCAAAACTTTTGATGGACCCTCCCAGGCCCTGGGCCAGAGGGACATTTATCTTATGGACTCCAGAGAGTGTTGAATTGAGCTGATGGGAAAGTTACACAATGTCTGGCTCCATTCTCATCCTGTAGCCCATGTTCATAAAATCCTAGAATGGTTTGGGCTAGGAGGGACCTTAAAGATCATCTCATTCCAACCCCTCTACCACAGGCAGGGCCATGCTATTCAAGGGAAACGGAGCAGTAGCTTGGTTAAAATACAAGGTTTTCAACCAGAGTGTCACAGTCACAATTTCCCTTTCAGTTTCATTTTATTCTGGGTTTCTCTTTTGCCTGTATTACCTAATCAAAATTTGAAACTGAATGGGGAAACACTTCGTGGATAGAAGTATTTACATATACTCGTGTGGAGCCCAGGCTCTCTGCCTTGAATCTGTGCTCTGAAGTCCTAAATCCTGGAGTTAAATCTTAAGGATGAATGCCAGCAGGGTGCTGCACCTCCAAAGTCTGCTGTTTGTTTTAGTCTATTGCTTTCAACAGCTGGAGAAAGCTGTGAGGTAACTGGGATTTATTTTTTCAGGAGTATAAAAGGGGCATCACAAGTACTGTGGTCAGGTAATAGATCCAAGACAGAATTTGAAATAAAAGCTGGAATGAACCCATGGTTACATGGGACAGCTCCTCCCCTTTGGGTTTTGCACAGCCCCCTATCAATTCATGGATCACCACTATTACTAAGGAAGAGCAATGGAAGAAACATAATCCTGTTTTGATTGCGAGAGGAACAGCTATTGATTAATTACTCACCCTTGGACTGCTTTTTCCACCCCTGGGATTGGGAACAGATGTTCACAAGGGCTTTCAATATCTTCATCCTCACAGTTATCCTCATCAGAGCCATCTCTGCAGTCTCTGTCCCCGTTGCACACAAGATGCCGTTTAATGCAGCGCCCTAAAGTGCACAGATGCAGGCGGTGCCTTATCCGCCCTCCAGAAATCCTGGCTGGCAGCTTGCATTGATTGTGCTGTTTTTCACCCACATTTCAGGGCCACAAGGACTCATGCTGGCTGTTAAACACAGCGTTATTCCATAGGGAATTTGCTTTTCTAAGCTTCTGGGACCTAAACACAGCACAGAGTCCAAGCTGGCCACTCCCATGGGCTTTTATCAGATGGGGATCAAGGAGAGGTCACCTCGTTGTCCTGACTTCTGTTTTCTAAAATCACACTCTTGGAAAGTTGCTATAAGAATAGCTTCACCCTTTGTCTTAAGGAAGTCAACTCTATCTTACTAAAGTGCAAGTTTTCCTCTTCCCATTGCAGGAGGCATTTGGGGAATTTATTGCAATAATTAATTGCAAGAATGGATATTTGCAGGAAAGGCAATGTGGAAGGGCTTTTGCTTCTGGGAGCATGGAGAAAGCCTTAAGGAGGGAACTGGCACTGCTTAATTTACCCCAGTGAAGTGATGATAACCTGCTCTAGCTGTTGAGCTGGTCACAGAGCTGACCTGTGGCTCCAAATTTCAATAGAATTTTCGTTAAATGCTCAGGAAGGAAGTTTGAGCCATTTGTGTAGAAACAAAAATCTGTCAAGGCTAGTCAAAGTTTCAGAGAACAGCCGTTTTATATCCTAATCCTCAGAGCTGAAGGTGGCTAAAAATAACTAAATCACCCCAACAGATTGCTGGTTGGGTTGATGATTGAACTCTGTCTCCATCAGGGGAGAAAGCAGCGCGTTGTGGGAGCGCTGTGCCCGCCGAGGGGAGTGTGAGCACGCAGCAGTTAGAGAAGAATATTCCTACTCTCTTTGTTTCGCTAAAAATTCACATTCTCCATGCCACACAGCCTTCTTTTCTACCCAAATCCGAGTGCAACATGGATGGATTTCTGTAAAAGTGGGGAGAAAACACTGAAGAGGGGGAAAATTCCTGCTTTTTCTTGCACCGGTTCACCCTCCTGCCACCCAGGGCAGGGGACTGATACCCCCAGGGACCAAAAAACCTCTGTGGCAGGGGTTTGTGCCTGGTTCACTCACCTGTTTCCTCACACTGGAAATCCTGCCCACACCCTGGTGGCCCTGTGCATGTTGTCTCAGCTTGGCAGGCTTGCTCATCCCAGAGGTGCCCTGCACAGCGTCGCCCTCCAAAATGTGCCGGCTGCTCCAGCCGCCGGTAGCGGTGCTGCACAGAGACACAGCCTTGTGTATCCCCCACAGACATCCCCTCCAAAGGCCATAAAGCCATCAAAACTATCCTTTTGATACTCATTCCTTTCTTTATGTGTGTGTGTGGCTTGAAGACTTTGTACATGATAAAGGCAGGGGGGTCAGCAGAGAGCTGGGAGCTCAGATTTGCCTGGAGTTCGTCCATGTGAACCTAGAGGGGGCTGGAATTGCTGTTTTAAGAATGTCTCTCTATTTTATACCTTGGGAAAATCTGGCATTTTTCCAGCTGCATATGCTTTGTCCTGCAATGCACCAGGCTCAGATGGACAAAGACACTAATTACAACACTGATCCTGCAACATTTCTGATGGATTATTAATGAGAATTGCTGCTCTTTAAACTAGGAAGGGGAAAAAAAAAAAGAAAGGGAGAAGAGCCATGTTATTTACTGATAACATACTGTCTATAAACACAGGAACAAAATAGGCAGGGATAAAATAAACTCAGTAGAAAGCAGAATTATGTCAGGTATTAGAAAATAAATTCTCAAACTATGAAGACATATGTGAAATGATAAAAAAATATGAGAACAGGAACTGATGCATGAAGGCTGCTCCTAATTTCTTTTCACTGGACTATTTGCATTAAGAATCAGGGGATACTTAATTAAATCTGAGACAGAAAATGAAGAAAGTCTTGGGCAAGTATTCTGGCCTGATTCTTCCACCATTTGCCTTGATTTTGCTTTTCCTGTTTTGCTGCCTCGAATAAATTTATTCCCCAGTTTACACCAGGGTAAATAAGAGCCTCTCTAGCAGAGGAGCATTTCCATCATATTTGGATGAGTTTACTGGATGCTTCAGAATGATGAATATGTATAATATATATAATTAATGTGTGTACATCCTCATCACAGACACATCTGAAGATAAATGAATACATTACAGTGGATCCTTACTTTTTTCTCTTGGCAAGGGAAGCAATCAGTCCATCCTGACCACTGGCTCAGATGACAGTCGACAGGGGCTGGAGAATTAACATCTCTGCTGCTTCTTCTAGGGAGGGGAAGAAAGAGTGGTCTGAGGTCTTTGAAGCTGTGTTTTGAGAGGGGCTGGAGGCTAGAAGGGGGAAAATTAGTTCTGTGTGTATATTTTTCCACCAGGAAGCTGTTTTGTAGGAAATGGGAAGCATCCCACGATGTCCCATCCAAGTACTCACCATCAGAATTGAGCAGGGCCTGCAGGTGCAATACCTGGGGACTTTTTCTTGGGATTCCTGTTCTTCCAAGGTATCTTTGCCCTTTCCAATAGGTAGATTGCAATTAAACATATATATATATATATGACCAGCCACCCTTAGTAAACAGAAGGAATGTCGTGAAGGGACAGGTATTAAAGAAAAGCTAATTTTTTTGCCTTTCTTTTCAGAAGCACATCACAATCTCCAGGATCAGGGATGTTTATCACTACTGAGCCTGTTTTCATGTCACTTCCTTCACCAGTGTGAACTCGTGGTCAGGATTATTCCTGGCAAGTGTGAAATCAGATCCTGGTTTCCATGAGCTTTGTGGAAGGGTGGGAATGGCTGCACCAGCAGTGCTGAGAGAACAAGGTACAAAGGACTTTGACTAAGAATCTGTTGACTGAGTATTTCTGAAGCAAAATACACAAATTCTGAGAAGAAGAAAATAACTAAAGAAATATTAAAAGGAGAAAAGGGCAAAGGTAAGGTATTGTAGTGGCTCTTGGCTCAGAATCTCTGCACATACTCTGAATATCACTACACAACAGCCAGAAAATACTTCTGCTGCCTCTCAGCCCAGTCATTACAATCTCTAGTTCTGTCTCCACTCCCAAAACCTTCGTTTGTATGAGCCATTTCTTTGTCTTGAGGAGCAATCTGTGGCATGCAAATACAACCCTGCGTTTGCCACAGCCTTCGAAGCATTTTGAGGGTTTATTCTGAGCCAGAACATTATTATTTTTATTATTATTTTGGTGATTAACTAATGAGCAGTCTGTGTTACTTCCAAGACTGCAGTCCAAGGAGAAATATTGATAATTAGCAGAGGTATATAACTCATGGGGGATTCATCAGAGGCTGGGGAAGAGCGATTTACTAAATGAAAACCACAGCAGCTCAGTAAGGGAGGCTGTGGGTGCAGATCCCTGTGTGAGATAGAAACCCAGGAGCCTGCAGATGAGCCCAGAGCTGGAGGACACGGAGGTATTGATGCCTTTTTGCTCTGACAGGAGAGGATTTGTGGGCTGCATCCTTCAGCACTTCGCAAAGTACTTAATTGGCTCACCTTCGATTGGATTTTACATTTACCTCTTCATTATTCTGCCTTGTTTGATAAGTTCATCAAACATCAAAAATCTCGTCTTTGTTCATTTTCAAAAGGGATTATCAGAATAAGCCTTCATAATTAAGTGTATCACTACCACAGTTTTTTTCCTTTCTGCTTCTCCTTGTCTCCATGTTCCAATTATCACTGATACCTTTTTTGATCCTCCTAAATCATATTTGCCTTTACAACAAGCTTGAAATTAATAGCTGTAGAAAAAAAAATAAATCCACCCATTTCCCCATCATGACACTGTAGCTTTAGAAAAAATGTAACTTGTTTATTCCTTCCTTCAAAGCCCAAGTGACACTCAGATAGGTTAATAATATTGTTCATGGGAAAAAAAAAAAAACCTGAGGTATGAGGATCTGGCTTGGACTGAAAACTGGGTTATTCACATGCACTTGTTAGCTTCGTGTTGTAGAGTGTAAAATAATTATAATGCAAAAGAATATGAAAAATATTAACTCATAAATCATCCTGTATAGAGAATTCATTTCAAGTGCCCAAACCCAGCCTGGTAATTTCAGTAAGGGAGTTTAAGAAGGCTTAATAGTCATCTGTAAAAGGAAAACCGTTGTGCAAACAGTTCCTTTAAGAAGGAATTACAATGCCTGACTTGGGCTTTGGACAGCTGCCAATATTTTTTTTTTTTTCCCTAGTAGCTTTGTGCACATGCCTCAAAAAGTCAGGAGAAAACTGATGGGCTGATTGACATGCTGGTAAAATTCCTGTATGGAAATCTGGGGAAGGGAACAGACTTACCTGTGGGAAGGCAATGCCTGGAGCTCCCTGCACACCGTGGCCTGGACTGGTGTTAAAGCCAGTGAGCACATAGACAGGATCAAGGCACAGAGCTGAGCCAGGCCCCACCACATTGCTTTGCCATATGTAAATGTTTGCTATAGATCAGCTGCAAACCAAAGCTTTTAAGTTTTCAGGACTGCTGGAAGGAGCAGGGAGCCCACCAGGCTCCGAAATGCTGCAGTAAATCATTGACAGCAGCACAGATCGAATCACAAAGAATCAGGACACATCCCAGAGGCCTTTGCCCTTTTGGAAACAAATTCCCAGTTTTCTGGCAAGGAAATATATTAAACTGTGCAACTGTTTCCACATTAAAGTCAATCAAGTCCTATTGCAGCAGTGTGTTTCTTATCCACCCTGCGCCCTCTTTTAATTTGAAGGAGGAGGAAACTCGTGTTATTTCCCACAGTGACTTCACTGTAATTTTGATGTGTCTGGTTGCTGACCAGGGAAAAGCTTCCCAGTACAGCAAATTGAAGATTAGCACAAAATTGTGTTAGGAGGAATGTGTACCTTCCAGATACACGAAGGAAATGTCAGTTCAGCTTCCTGCCCTCGTCAGCCCCACGAGGCAGTTTCCCACCTCTAAAGCTGATGTGAGTTATCACCTGGCTTTTGGATGGCCCTACACGGCCACTGCAACGTGAAAATCAAATTCCTTGTTCTCTAAAGTGGTTTGGGGGGAGGAAGACATCCTCTACACCTGAAATTGTTGTGGCCATTCCTTGTGCAAACCCATCTGCTCATGGTGGCTCTAAGACTTTTAGCTGGGTGGCATCTGAGTGGATGTGCACAGGTGCAGGAAAGCAACACCACAGAAAGCAAGAACACCACAGGTTATTTATTACTAAGATAATGGTCACAGGATGACAATATTTAGTTCTGTCGTGTTAGAAGAAAATAAAAATGGCCATGGGAGAGACACTTGGTCACAGCCCAAGTTGCCTCATACCTGTTTCTTCAAGATTTTACAGTCTCCAAAGTGCCCCTAAGGGCCCTGGGCTGGCACAAAAATGCACAAGGAATCTGTATCTTCATTAGTTGTCAGTTAAAAAAGGAGTAAGAGATATATGGAGACTTGTGTGTTCAAACAAGTGCCTGTTTCTCCCTGCTTTTTCTTCTGCATAAGCAGGCTGAGCTGTTTCGTGCATAAATGAAGTGTTCCCAGCAGACAACTGGAAGTTTGAACCTCAATAAATTCAAGAGAAAGTGTAATTATTGTAGGAAAGTCTTGTCTTGGGCTATTATAGCTGTTAAATAGACAGTGAATTGTCCTGTGTCCACAAAAGGCAGGGCTGGAAGTGTCATTTTGTGTATTTCCCAAATCAATTGCAAGCTCATTTCAATAGCTGGCGTTGTAAATTATCGAAATGAAAGGACCTCTTAGCAAGTTATTTTCATGTAATTAAAGTTCAGAGTGACCCTGGGGCTTGTCTTTGCTAAACACTAAGAAATGTAGCACGGGGGTAAACTCAGTGTTGAGATGAAATGAGCAGTGCCCTTGTGTGACCTTGGGGAGTACCTTAATGCAATCCTTCACCTACTAATGCACTGCAGATGGGCTCAGAAAGTCCTTCTCCTCTCTTTGCCTGTGCGAGAAGAACTCCAATAAGGGGTTTAATATTTTTTTAATATACTATTAAGCCTAAATTGCTTTTGCCTGGGAGAAAAAGTACGGAAATGTAACTGGCCTGAGGCAATCCCCCTCATCACCTCCCTGTTGCATGTCACAGCCTCTCTGCAGGTAGCTGGTAAGGCAGAATGACACAAAAAGGTTCTGGCCATGCTTATAGAGGTCTGGTGGGGATGTACCCCACTGATTTCCATCCTAACCTGGGCTGTCCTGTGATACAAATGGCTGTTTTGCACAGCCAAGTGCCTTCTCAGCATCTGAGCAAGACTGTCCAGGCATTAAATCTTTTTTTTTCCTGATAGCAGCATCAGAAACACCCCCCTATATATAATGGAAGTTGTTTGTGACACATCTCCCAGGTAAAAGGCTGGGCAGGTTTGTGCAATCAGGCACAACACCAATTTCTCACTGATAGGTGAGGTCATCCAGGAGAGAGGCGTGCAGGAGAGATTTAAGCAGCCAGCAAGGCACTCCATCCTGGAGGTGAAATTAAAGAACCTTTCTCAGAGGTGTTCTGTTCCAAAAGTGATATATATATGTATATACATATAAAACCTATGGTTCCATTTAGAATGTTTTGGATTGAATGTGTCTAAAATGTTTGTGTTGGATCCTTCACTCCAAACCTGAATTAAATTCTGGACCTTTGGCTTGCAGTGCTGGCCATGCTGTGCAGTCACCTTCAGGAGGATGAGCCATCAGGTCTTCAGGAGGATGAAAAAAGGGCTGTGAGCAGGCTGGGGTGGGCAGTGAGCTCACATCATCACTTTGTGGTCGTTCCCACCACAGAGCTCTTTCCCCTGACACTGCAGAACCCTTTTTAATTAAAAGCACACAATTCCTCACTCACAACTCTTACCTATCTAAAATCAGGGCAGATTAACTCAGTGTAAACAAACTCCATGATAGCGACACAGGATTTTGTTCCACTTCAAAAAAGTCTCCACTTCAAATGTGTTTGGCTCAATGAAGGGAATTAATTTCTGCCTGAAGAGTGCATTGATCATTTAGGTATCACCTGAGCAGCCCGTGGGTAACATGGCTGGCTGCACAAACCTAGCCCCAGGGTGAAGTTATACTGAATATAACATATCCATTATGTTATCGTCATCCAGCAATTTGCATTTGTTCCTTCTTCCTATCTGGATTTTTATTTTTAGTATATTCATGTAGCTTTTGCTGCAGGGGAGGCAGCTATGTTAAAAAAAAAATCATCCTTTTTCAATTCTAATATTCTATTTATATTTTTTGTAGTACATTAGTCATGCAGTGCTTTAAATCTGAATTTTGTTCCTACTTGAGGACACCTAAACACCTAAAGACAGAGAGGCCTGTTCTTTTTTATTCTGCTCGAGCCATCCTGCCCACAAAGTTTGATGTGACTGACACCTGCCACATGCTGTTTGCTCTCTTGTGGTTCACCAGGGAAAAGGGCAGAGCAGACAGCCTTTTGTCCAGGGGTGGTGGGGATTTTTTTGAACAGTACAGAGATTGTTGCAATGTGCAGAGGTTATACAGAGCTATGGCAAGATCAAGAAGCTGTGCCTTGCAGTTGGAGCCCTGCCCTTGGAAAGTTTGCTGTTTCACACGTGCTTTTGCAGCACACATGGGCTTTTCTCAGCTCATCCTCTCCCTCTCTCTGCACAGCAGCTGGGTGAAAGACCTTCTGTTTTGCCAAGGAAGCCAAGCTGGCTACTAAGGTCTTCATCCCTGAACTTCAAAAATCAGAATTCCAGTGCAGGTGTCACCAAGAGAAGGATTTAGATTCAGAGATGACTTCATATGGTACAGCAAGCAGGAGACCTGAGTAGAAGCATGAAGAAGAACAAGATATTTGGTGTAGTTCACCCTGCAGGTGCTGTGATGATGCTCCTGCAGTTTGAAAAGCTGCATTACATCAGGAAGAGGCTGCTGCAAGCTGTGCCTGACCCTGCTCAGCACTGGTGTCAGAGAGGGGACAGCAAATGCTGCTGCCCAGTGCTAGGAAAATTAAGCCACCAATGCCAGAGGTTTATATCCAAAAAGGAGACAGAGGAGTCCTTTTACTTTATTAAATAAAGGGAGAGGACATGGGGCATTTCCCCTGAGGTGTCTCAGATTTTTGGAGGATGCAGCCCCCTATTTATCTTAATTTCTCATCCACATTTTCTCTCTTTTTCCCCACTGGCTGAGGTACTTGAGAGGTACAGACTTCCCAGAGTGCCTAATACCTAAAATTCCCCTTTAATGTATAACGCCCCTGTTAATTTTCCATTCTTATGGAATTTATGGGTTTTCCCCATTGTTTCTTTCGTCTTTCAATAAAGAGACCCTTTCAATATCCAATTACATTTTTCAGCAAACCTACAGTTTGTTTGTAAAGGCAAATATCTTCTTTTCCATTCATCAATCAGTGGGATCCTTCCCATTGTTTCTTTTATCTCTCAGTGCTAGTTTTATCTACCAGCAGACCCACTGCTTGTTTGTAAAGACAAGTCTGTCATTCCTCTCACCAGCCTCTCACCACCACACTTTTCCCTGTGCACCACTGCTGCACCCCAATTCCTCAGGTACAGCTGCTTTTCATCCCGAGCTGAAATTCTCAGTGCAACACTAAGTTTGTCTCTCATTTACTGAGACTGGCTCAGTGGAGAGATGTGGAAAAGGTCCACCCAAGGGCCAGCAGATGTCCACAGTCCCCAGGCTGGACCTGCCAGTCCTCACTTGGTGCCACTGAACCCAGAACTGCTCTGATAAGGGATCCTCCACCAGAGTGAGCACCTAGCTTTAAACACACAAGGGATTATATGGGCTATATTCTAAAGAAAAGGTGTGCACTTAAGTGTGGGGTCAGGGCCATACTGCAGAGACAACCGTGTGGCTTGGGCAGATAAAACACCTGGCACTTTGCAAGGCTTTTAAATTAATTTTCTTGAGTCCTACACTGCTTCGATGGGGCTGATCTTAAAACTTTTGATGGAGCTGTGTGGGTACCTCCACGGGCTCCTAAAAAACGCTTGTCCTGTCCAGCCACGGCAAGTGTTGGCTTTTGGAATGCAAGGATCAATAATAGCACTGCGTTTTCCCTAAATCTGCCAGGAACGAAATACAGAGCAAGCAGCTCGGTGGTGGAACAAGCGATCCTATTTCCCCCTCTGCTGGAAAAGCAGGATATCACCTCCCGGCAGGAGAAGGGTGAGATCCCAGCCGTCCTCATCCCTGCCTATGGGGTGGGAATTTGATGATTTTAGCGTCCCTTCCAAGCCAAACCATTCTAGAATTCGGGGAGATGTGCGAAGAGACAGACTGGGGGAAGTTTCCTGGCCCTCCTGGGAACAGAATAAGGCATTAAAACCGAGCCAAATCCTTCCCTAGCACGAGGCTGTGCCCTGCTTTCCATTTCCCCCCATTTTTGGGGGGTTTTGAGGTGTTTGTTTGTTTTTTTTCAGAGATATGGACCTTACTGCCTTTTCCCAGTGTTGTCCCACGTATGGGGCCACAGTTTTTTCTGTCACAAAGAAAAAACAGCTTGTCAGGCCATCCCCAATCTTAAATATCTTGACACTGGGCTAATGTTATCACCAATTATGTCATGGGCAATTACCTAAATCTTGTTATCTTCCAAAAAAGACTGTCATGCTGCTCTACCTTTCTAGAAAGCTGAAATATTAAGAATAAAGCATATTCCCAAGATCTGCTGTTGTTCTTGGCTTCTAGTAGCACCTCTGTAAAATCCAAAAAGGATAAAAAAGTTGAAGAAAAATTCCCAAATTTCTGTAATAGATTTATGTATAAACTCCACCAGCCCACTAAGTAGCTGAAAAGAATAATTCTGGGAAAATAAGTCAGCTGGATGCTATGCTTGCATCCCTCAGACTGATGCAACCACATAATGTACTAAATGCTTCACTGCAAGGAAAAAAAAAAAAACACCCAAGAAATAAAATTTAAAACTTTCAAACAGGCTGAAGTGATTTGTTCTGGGGAGGCTGTGCCTGTGCAGGGAGTGTTTGGGGCTGTTGCTCTCAGTCGAGGTGTTTGGGTTTATTCCCACTGGGGCTGTGCCTGGGAATTCCCATCCTGGGTCAGTTCCACTGAGATGCAATCCCAGAGCAAAGCCCAAGATCCTGCCTGAAGGAGGGGGTCACTCTGTTTTGCTGGGACATCAAAAAAAGATTTGGCTTCCACTTGTGCAGTGTTTGGTGTTCACAGCACCATGGCTGCCCCGTGCTCCCTCTGCAGTTGTTGTATCCCAGTGTGATTTATGGCAGCCCTGGTGGGGCTAGTGGGGTCCCAAGGGGCTAGCACTCACAAAATGCATGTTTTAAAGAAACTCTTGGCATTTTACTTTAATTTTAGAGTGCATCTAGAGGAACCTACCCTGTCCTTTTCCTCGGGACTGCAGCTCTGAAGTCAACCTCCTGATTCTCCAACAGTGCTTTAATTCATGGTCTGTGTTCACACCACTGGGCGGGTCATAAATCCTCCCCAGCTACCTGTACACAAAGCTGGCATTGATTCCCATCACACTGAGACTCCAGCACTGCCTTGGGAGACTTCCCTGCCAGCTTCCAGCTCAGCAGGATCCCCCTTTCTTCTCCCAGACCTCCATGCAGCAGCAGCAGGGCTTTTCATGTGGTGAGGAGCCAGACTCATGCTTCGAGTCATGTCTCTGACAAATCAGCCTTTTTCTTTTCCTCAGTTTTCCTCCCTGTTATTTTTTAGCTCTCCTCACATTTGGCTCTGGAAGGCAGGGTCAGTTCCTGAAGACTGCAAGGGTGCTTGGGGGAAGGATTTGCTCAATGCCCACCTGCAGAGGGGGCCAGGACAGAGGGGAATGGCTTCAAACTGAAAGAGGGCAGGTTTATTAGGGCAGAGATTAGGAAAATAAATCTTCCCTGTAAAGTGGTAAAGCCCTGGCACAGGCTGCCCAGACAAGCTGTGGCTGCCCCTGGATCACTGGAAGTGTCCAAGGCCAGGCTGGACAGGGCTCTGAGCAACCTGGGATAGTGGAAAGTGTCCCTGCCCATGGCAGGGGGTTGGAATTGGATGATTTTTTAGGTCTCTTCATCATTTTTTTCCCAGGCATCTTATTGGGAATGATCTATAGGAGAGGGGCTGAGTCTTGGTGTGTGGAATTAGGGTCAGCTCATGAGTATTGCTCAGGCTGCCTGTGGCATCCTGCCCTCCCAAGCCCCATCAACAGCCACCTCTGGATGCCCCCAGCACCCAGGCTCCATGCAGCAGCTGTCCCTGCTCCAAGGAAAACACCAAGCACTCCTGAAGAGACAGATGAAATAATATTTGACCAGTTACAGAGGGGAAAAGGAAGTCCTGGGGCTCTCAGCTCTCTTCTTGCCAAGCCAACCAGCCTTGCTTTTCCTGGGAGACATGTTCTGTAAAAACATGGGCTCAGTGTTTGGACAGATACTCTCAGTCTGTTCTCCAGGGCAGAAATACCCAGTGATAGGAGAAGTCTTGTTTGCCCTAATTTAACTGGCTTGTCCTTAGGACCCTGAGGAACAGCTCTGCATGGAGAGGAGCTGCTTCACCAGAGAGTGTGTGTGAGCTGCAGCAGGGATGGTTGGCTTTGGATGTCCAGAGATGAAGGAAACACTTGGTTCCTCTGGGGAAATGTCTGGTTTAATCACTCTCAGGTCTCTGGCATCCCTGTGGGATGGGTTGGTAGAGAAGGGTGGGTGTCACCTATGGGAAGACCTAAAATTTGGGGTTAAGGATTACTGCTGGACATCGTGGGGCTCCTCATCTCTCCTCAGTTTTGCTTGCCCCAAGTGTGAGAAGGGACCTGAGAACACCTTGGGGGGGGATTGGAACTGGACAATCTTTACAGTCCCTTCTTACCCAAACCACTCCAAGATTCTGCAAACTCCCACAGATACAGACATCACATGGACACATAGGGTGCTGTGAGGGCACCCATGCCGAGGGGCAAGGGCCATTCCTTCCCTCAAATAGCAAGCCAAACTTGATCTCTCCCTTTCCCATCCCTTTCCAATCAATCATTCCCATCCCTCTCCCATCCCAAGCCTGGCGCGGTGCTGACATTCGCGGGAATTTTCAGGGAACGGCGGGGCGGGCTGAGCCCTGCCCAGGTGAGGCTCTCCCCGCCCCGGGGGCAGAGCCAGCCTCAGCCCAGGTGTGTTCAGGGCTGGCTCCGCCTGGACTGGCTGCGGGACGGGCACCGGAGCGGGAGCAGCTGTGGGACACGGGGCACACGGGACATGCTGGGCTGAGCCGCTGGAGCTGGCATGGAGCAGCGAGGGATGGACCTGGTAATTGCTGGGGCTGTGTCTCTTCTGCACCTGGCCCCGGGGAAGGATTTCTGCTTGGTTTTCTGCTGCTGGTTCATAGCTTGGGGTTGTTTTTTCCATGGAGTGCCGGGAGCAGTTTATCCTGGGAGTGAGGTGCTCCTGCTCTGTTGTGTGCAGAACACACAGATACTGCTTTGCTGCCCCAAAATAGCGCCTGCTTTCTTCCCCTCTCACTCTGACACGAGCTGCAGTTGTGCCTTTTAATGCAACAAAAAGTGGAGTTGGGTTTTATTTATTTATTTATTTCGGGAGAATAAATTTTACAAATATTTGTTTCTTTTGTCGGGTTAATGAGTCGATGGTATCTGCAGCCCGCCCTCCTCAGCCTGCCCGGGGTGCCTGGGCTTGGCTCCAGCCAAGTCTCACGCCAGGGCAGAGGGCAGCACAGATTAAACATTTACCCACCAGAGCTCCCCTGGGAATCAAGATAAAGAATGGAGTAAACCAGAAAAATTCCAGGAGGGGAACAGGCAGTGCTTCCTTTCGGCTGTCCAGCATGCCATGCCTTGAATGGGGTTTATCTTTCTGTGTTGATTCATTTTAGAAAAGCAGCTTCAGGAAACTAATGAGAATTAGTTTGATTTAGTTAATTAATTGAGAAGACTTTGAGGTGACCCAATTGCAGCATTTCAACACCTGAAGGGGCTACAGGGGAGCTGGAAAGAGACTTTTGACAAAGCCCTGGAATGACAGGATAAGGGGAAATGGCTTCAAACTGAAAGAGGGTAGGGTTTAGATCAGATATTAGGAATAAATTCTTCACTTAGAGAGTGGGGAGGTTCTGGCACAGGTTGCCCAGAGAAGCTGGGGCTGCCCCATCCCTGGAAGTGCCCAAGGCCAGATTGGGTAGGTCTGTGAGCAACTTGGTCAGTGTCCCTGCTCATGGCAGGAGGTTGGAACAAGTTGATCTTTAAAGTTCATTGCAATCCAAACCATTCTGGGATTCTGTAATTCAGATTCCTTTTGGCTAGTCCAAGGTATCAGCACAAATCTCCTGCTGGTGCTCCTTCTATAAGGCAACTTTATCATAGGCTTAAGCTGAGCTTTATTCTGCTTCCTAGACTGATCTTGATGTTAGAGGAGCATTTTATTTATAGGGAGAAAATATGGAAAGTTTTGCTGCCCCCTGACTCTGTAATGTTTCTGTCCCCTGACTCCTTAATGCTCACAGCTTTCCGGCCGGTGGAAGTTTGTTTCCTTTTTTTCTCTCTTTCTCTCTCATCCTGCATGGGTTTTTGCCAAATGTAGTATTATTCACAGTCAATTATTTGGCCAGATGTAGCTGTAATACACATTGTGAGCTTTTGGCAGGCTTTTAAATTTATGAGTATATTCTCCCTGCTTCTTAGCTGCTCTGATTTTCAGGGGACCTGAGCCCTCCCGGGGCTCCTGGGACACTGGGACTCCACGTGTGTCCTGCCTGTGACCTGCCCAGCACTGTGTTTAGCCTGAGCATCTCCCTGGGCCAGCTGAGGGTGCATGGATGGAACAGGAGAGCTGCTTACATGGGTTTATGGTTTGAAACAGACCCAGCTCTGATGGGGAATCATCCCTGCAGAGACCCGGAGGACTCACTGCACCTTGGAGGGTCTGGCTAAGCCCTGTGCAAGGAAACAGCATTTGCAGGAGCTTTTTGGGGAGGGATGGACTGCCCAGCTGGGTGTGGGTGTGCAGGAGGGGGCCATGGGGTGCAGTTTAACCCCATCCACCCCAGCAGTTCTCTGCATTTGGCTGAGGGCCATACTTGTCCCTCCTTCCCATGATCATTCCATTGGGCTGCACTCTGGGGAGAACCATATCCTAGTGAGGGGCACTGAGAGTGCATTGAACACAGACAATCTCCCTCTTAATTAGGCAAATCAGTTGTTTCAAGGTAAGAAGAATAACAATTTAAGGGTGGGAAAAGAAAGCTCGTATCCATCCCGCTTTAGTTAAACTCAGTGCCAAGCTCGTGACTGTCACAGCCCATTTCTGTCACGGCCAGGGTCAGGGAGAGGCCTGACCAAAAACCCCGTGTCTGCCTCACCTGGGGCACACTGAGACAAGCAGGTTATTTTTTCCTTTCTCTCTTCTTTGTCTCTGAGGCTGCTGATGAGGAACTGCATTCTCCAATAAAGAAAATCAGCAAAGGGAGGTAAACAGTGCTGAACTCTTCAACCACCACTGCAGCACGTGCAGCAGCTCCCTGCAATTGCATTAGGGCACCTCACTGCTTTATTTCCTGTCTGGCATGGCTGGAGGGATTGGGTGCATGTGGGATTTTTTTTTCTAAATTTTTTTTCCCCCAAAATCTGATTCATCCTCCGTGTGCCTCTGGAAGCTCCCATTCCCGTGGCTCGCCGCTAGATTAGCCTGTCTGGGCAGCTCACACTGCATCAGGCTGCTGACCACTAATATGAAATATAATTGGAGCAATTCAAACCTCTCCCCCAAGGGCTGCTTCTTTACATCATGTACTACCCTGTGAAAGTAATAAAGTCAGTGAAAGGGGTTATTCAAGAGAAATTGTCAGTGTTTAATAAATCGTGCAATTAAATGCAATAAAACCTCAGTATGCTATTCATCTGTTCTGTCTTAACACTTAAGGCTGGGGCTTTTTTCAGAATAACGAAGTTCTGTCCTAGATAATTTTTTCCAATTTCCTCATTAGACAGGTTCTCATGAAGCCGTGTGCTGAACTAAGCTGCCAGAGCAGAGCACCTAATGTAATCATGGCATATAAAAAGTTATAGAGCAGTTCAAGGACTTAAGTAGCTCATAAATTTTTCTTCATATTTTCTCTCTAGTTCAGTTCAGGGCTGAATTTAAGCCACAGCACTACAGGCAAAAACTGTGGTCCCTTTTCTCCAGAGTGGGATGGTGGGACGCAGGGGAGTGAGGGACTGAAACAAAATGTTCTTTAAATGCCCTTTTAAACTGCACTCTCACTGATTTTCTCCTTTTCTTCAAGAACCTGGGGTCTGGTGACTGTGTGGGAGAGGAATTGAGTGTCGTGGCCAGTATCCATCACTGCACTAGGAGATGCTCTTGGTGTCTCTGTGTGCAACGTGTTTGGGTTATGTGTGCTCTGCTTCCTGGAGTGGCATTAAAGACAAGGGCAGAAGCATCCAAAGAGCCTTGGGGACCCTGAGCTGAACCAGCACCATGGAGGAAGAGCATTTTGTCCCAGGGGTCATTAGGCCCAAGCAGCACCAAGGAGGATATTTAGTGCTTCTCTTCCCATGGTGAAGTTTTTTCAAGGAGGATGGGAATGGACTGGGCATGTCTGGAGCAGCACTGGCCTCTCCCCTGTTTGGTGCTTGTGTACTGAAAATAAAGTGCAGCTTTCATACCCAACAGGTGCCTAAACAGCATTGCAGCACCTCTGCCAGAAAAGCTCTAACATTCAGTTCAGTGTTTGCCAGGTCCTCGTGAGGGAAATTCTCCATCACTGGGTGACATTGAGGAGAAGGAGGCATTTCCCCTAGCCACACTGGTCCTGCTTGGTCTCCGTGCTGTGCTCCTTCATTTCCCCCCTCTTTTCAGCTCTTTTGCCTTCACCAGAAGTGATTTGTGAGCCTTTGGAGTTTTCTTTGAAAGAGCAAATTCTCCTCTGCTGCTTTTGAATTTTCACCAGGATGGCATATCCTTGGTGACCAAGATTGAGTGTGCAGCCTATTTCTCTCTGAAAACAGTATGATTGTTTGAATTGCATGTTGCCACCTCTGTAAGCAGCTGTTCTGTGCTCTCCTCTCTTCCCCTCACCCAGGAAGGTGTGACTGACTTCAAAGCCCTCCGAGCAAAATTCCAGAATGACTCCAACTTGGCCAACAAGCTGCCACAGAAACCTCCCACAGAGGTCAGCCCCAAGCCTGGCTCTGCAGGGAACACCACATCCAGCCCTCTGCCCCTGACTAAGAGAGAGGTGAAAGAGTCCAAACCTGCCCATCCCACCTCGCAGTCCCCTGTGCTCAGCCAGCACAAGCCCTTGGCACGGCCTCAGGGTTGGACGGGGCACAACAAAGAGCACCAGGGCAGTGCATCAGAGAAAGGGCTGAGTTCTCCCAAGAGCAGCCCAGAAAACCCTCTCCTGTCCCGTGCCACTGACCAGCAAGGATCAAGCCAAACAACTCCAGAGGACCCTTCTCTCCAGGATTCTTTCCAGCACATCCTGCAGATCTGGGAAGAGACTTTATCCCGCAAGGAGAAAACAAGCCCAAGAATCCCAACCCTGCGGGCAGCAAACCCAGCTCCTGTTGCATCAGGCAGTGACAGAGTGCCACCCTCTGGGAGCTCTCCTGTGCTGGACTGGCGTGCCCAGAGGAAGGATGCTCTGCATGGAGGTGGGGTAGCTCCTCCTCAGGCTCCCAGAGCACACAGGAGCTGTGATGGAGCACGTGCTGAGGGTGTGGTGGCATCTGTGTCCTGCCAGTCAGGTCATCGTGCACCAGGAGAGCCACCTCAGCACCAGGAAGGTATGGTGGGGTGTGTTTTTAACGCTGAATATATAAATATAGGAGTCTATAGGTGATCTGGGAGTGCAGGATGCAGCAGCAGGAGAGAAAAGCTCCTAAGGGTTGGGACCCTCAAACAAGAGGCCAAACTGGCCCATTGACATGCTCTGTTCTTGGTCTGGAGGTCCTGGAGATAACAAATGGGTCTCAAACTGCTGCTCCGCTTGGGTAAGGGGAGGATTTCCCATTCCAACATTTTTTTTAAAAACTCACTCTAAGAAATTGCCCACATTTTGAGAGTAGGATGAAAACTGAGTACAGGAGACTGTCTTAGCTGTTGTGTGCTTTGGCTGTCTGCAATCCCAAGGTAAATGTGACTTCACACAGATGTGAAAGGCTTGGTTGGTCTGCAATGACAGTTTAATTCTAATTAAAAGAGCTTAAACCTGAATCCCCCCCACCCCCTGCTGCACCCTCCCAGATTTGCAAAAGGTCACATTTAAGACCTGAGAAGATATTTCTTAGAGAAAGTGGTGCTGGGAAACTCAGAGGCCGTGAAGTTCCCCTTGCTGACGTGACAGGCCACTGAAAACTTTAAGTCTTTGTTTACCCTGGAAAGCCACCTCACCTAGACTGAGCACTGCAAACAGCCACAGCCCTAAATCCTGGCAGATTAAGCTGTTATAAGCACAGAAAATTGGGCTGGTATTTTATATTCCAGAGGAAGGGAGCTGTCAAGAGCTGAGACCCCAGCATGGCTCACGTGGTAAAAATCTGGAAAAATGGGCATTTCCATTTGTTCTGGTGAGAGACCTGCTGTGTGATGGGGACACTGAAACTGGGAGGAGGCAGAGCAGGTTGGAAATGTCAGCATAACAACTAATGATCCTACATGGATTTTTGCTTGAATCAGGGCTAATAGCTGCCTGTCCTTGTGCTTCTCTGGAGCAGAATCAGAACCTCCTTTCTGCCAGCCTGGAGCAGGAAAATGGTCTTACAGCCCTGGGAGCAAGTGGCCAAGGATTAACTCTCTCCCTTCAGCTGAATCCCTGGGTCCTGCCCCTGGGAAGCCTCCGAGACCCCCAAAAGTTGATCCCCGTGCTTTCCAAAGCACCATGCCT
Source organism: Trochalopteron elliotii (assembly GCA_024734555.1). Taxonomy (NCBI): domain Eukaryota; kingdom Metazoa; phylum Chordata; class Aves; order Passeriformes; family Leiothrichidae; genus Trochalopteron; species Trochalopteron elliotii. Next base: position 773,802 of record JANPWX010000451.1, on the reverse strand, counting down.
TTGGTCCACAGAGGAAATGAAACAAGTAAGAGATATTTAGTCTTTTTTTTTTTTTCCCCAGGTCTGTTCTACAGAAAATTAATTAAAATATGCAGTTTATTGACATCTGTAAGGCCGCGATTTCCAGCACACAGAAATCAGGCTTTGTTACTTGTTTATAACTTCTTCCCCAAACCTTAACAGGAGCCCAGCAGTTTCAGTGGGGCCGATTTTAGCTCTTGATCTGGAAAAGGGATCTGGTTTTCCAGGCTGGACGCCATCCCATCCTCAGAAACCCGTGCTGAGAGCAGTTTACAGCTGGCTGTAAAGCAGCAGCAGCTGCCTGTGAGCTGGGCTGATCTTTATCACTCCTCTTCAATGGGAAATGCTTTAACTCTGGAGCACACAACTGTGGGAAGGCACAATAAAATTGTTAGAAAATAGTCTGCTAATCCCGCCCCACTTCTGTTTTAAATACAACAGAGGGCAATGTCGTTAAGTGTTCCGACATCAAGAAATGCAAAAGTTCAGTTTCCCATAATAAAACCTTATTGATGTTGCATAATACAATATTCTAGACCACTTATTAAGCTGCTAAGTGGTGTTTCTTTATAGATACAGCCTTAATTATAGCCAGATCTTTAGGCACAACTTTTGATGAATTCAAAGCAAGCTGCTTTTGCATGAAAGGCTCTGCTAAAGTCTCTTTGGCTTTACAGTGCCAGGGCTCATTGGTGTGCCCTGGCTTTGATAGGAATGAGAGGGAAAAAGAGTTTTGCACTGAAAATATTTTTTTTTTTTTAGGCTACACTTTTGTAGCCTATTTGCCTTTTCTAAATATATTAATATATTAATCTGCTGGGGGGAACTAGTTACCTTTACATGGCATCATCTCCATGCCCTCCCAGTACCATCCATCTCTAGAAAGCCTGAGGTTGTTGCCTGGAAATGTGAAATAATAATGATATTATAATGTGAAATAATGTAAATGTGAAACAATAATGGCATATTAAAGGAGCCACGTCCCCAGTTTGTGCTGGCAGTGCTATGTCATGCCTGCCTTTGTGTGCAGCCAGGAAGGGCTGTCCCTGCCACACCTCCCATGTGCTCTGTGGTCCCACGGGCTTGCCTTCCAGCACTAATCCTCTCTGTCTTTGTGTGCAGCTGCTGGAGAAGAGGATTACCTGACCCCTGAAAGGTGAGCCTGGGGAGAGGCGAGGTGTGGCTCACAGCTGATGGGAATTTCCCCACCCCATTTCCCCCTCAGCTTGGAGGGAATGCCCCACTCCTGGAGGCAGCAGCTTGCTCCAGGGGTTGTTCAAGGAAGTGGGAGTGTGCAAGGCCAGGTTGGATGGGATCCTGAGCAACCTGGTCTAGTGGAAGGTGTCCCTGCATATGGGGAGAGGGAGGGCTTGGAACTGGATCATCTTTAAGGGTCCTTCCAACCCAAACCATTCTAGGATTCTGTGGTTGTGTGAACCTACATGGCAAACTCAAACCTGGCTGGGGTGACCCTCTCCTAATGGAGAAAACGTCACCCTTCTTTCTCTTGTGGGCTCTTAAAGCCTCATGGAGAAGCATATCCATGTGTCTTTAGGTGTGGTTTAGCTGGTGGGAAGTAGAACACTGCCATTGCTTTAGTTGCACAGTCATCACTCCCCCTTTGTGTTTTTTGCTTCCTGTTTGCTGTGTACTCAGGTTTTGTGTTTTTGGAAAAGAAATGCTTTTGAAAACTGTTGCTGAAACAAAGCCCTGGTATAACCAGCAGGTGTTGGGGGTTTCTTTGCCAGCAGCAAAGGAATTTGTGTTCCTGCATGATTCTGTGATGCCGTGTTTGTGCAGCCAGCACAACCAGGGCACAGGAGGACTGCCCTGCCTCACCATCCCAGTCCTTCAGCTGCCTCCACATGCTGAAGTGAGGTTTTTATTGAGTTGTGGTCCAAAATCACTTGAGTTTGTCTGAAACAGCTCAAAAATCTTGCAGGCACAATTCTTTTGTGTGCAGGGAGATCCTGACCTTTTCTGGTCTCTGACTCGTCATGAGTGGTTGTGCAGCAGCCTGGGTTTTGTACAACAGGAGCAGCAAAAGTGGAGGAAAATATTCATACACATGTTTTGTTAGAGTTGTGAAAAGGGAAAATGGGACAGCTGAACCACAGCAAAGAGAGGGGAATTCTTAAAATACTTTCTGTGCCCAAACAACTCCTCCAGCTATGACAGCAAGTTGTTCTTGACATCATGAGGTGCTCCTGCCAGTGTGGGTTGGTGTTAACTTTTAACCTGTACTTGTCAGAAGAGAGCTGGTCAAAAAATAACCTCCTCCCAAGCTGTTCTGCACTGCAAGAAGCTGTTCTAGCAATGTAATGCAGCAGGATCAGCTGTTCTTGCCCCAACACTTGCGATACGGCCTCTACAGTAGGTCACTTGTTAAATATTAACTGTCTGATAACGGGAGAAAATTAATTAAGTAACTCTGGCATAAAGGGAAAATAACAGCAGTCTGGGGACAGGAATTCCCCTCCTCGAAGCCTCACCTGGAATGAAGTCTGGTCTCTTAGAGACCCTGGCATTGTTTCTTGTGCTGAGTGTTCTTGAGCTCTAATCGCTTTTGTGGGACCAGTGGGGCCAGTGCTGGGGGTCTGCAGGGGACACCAAGGGGCTAGGGCAGCCCCTGCTCTCAGCACAGCCTCCTGCTTGGCTTCAGGGGTTGTTTCTTTCTCTGATTTCACTGCTGTCAAAGTGCACCTTGAGTTTCTTGTTCCTCATGTTCTGGTTTGCCCTCAGCCCTTTCTCTGTCGAAGCTGAGTTGTGACAGTGGGGTCATTCCAGGAAAAACAGACCCTCCCCGGGGTTTTCTACAGACTTACAGTTAGGAGAGAGAAGTTTCTACTAGGATTCTTCCTGGCGCTCTCTACCCACCTTACCCTGTCCCCCACTTGTGTTACAAGCTGTGTCTTGTGCATTTGGAGCTTCCTGGTACATTCCTAAAATGCCAAAAACTGGGCGGAGGGGAAGGCTGGTGGATTCGCATGGGTAATTCAGGAATGCTGGGTTTTCCCCCTGCATCTACTCCCAAATGACACTAATTTCTGGAGGAGGGAAGGAAAAATGAGGATGGGGAGATGGGAACTGGGCTGGGGAGCCCAGCACTTGAGGCTGTGTGGAGCTGGAGCTGTGGTGCTTTCCCCTCCTCCTGTAGCTGGCACGTGCCACTCACAATGTTGGCATGGAGTGGGTGGGTTGATCAGCTCAGGAGCAGGACCTTTAAACGTCCCCTCTGCTATCTCTGCTTTCCCTTTTGCTCCCTTCCATGAGAAGCCACGTGCCAAGCAGTGCAAGTGGGAATTGTTATCAGTTTCAAAGTACCTGAGTAGGCTTGAAAAGTGCTGTCCTCTGATTTCCTTGGGTTTTGTTTTTTTGTTCTGTTTCTACTTGAGGGATTGCTGTAGGCAGGAGACTCTAACCCTGGTAGGAAGTCTCCTGATGTGCTTTGAGCTCTCCAAATGGAGCCTGGCCTCCCAAAGGACAAGCAGTGAGATATGGAGTCAGGGGGGAAGGTTCAGCTGAGCCTTGCATCTGCCACAGGTCTCCTCTCCCTCCCAGGAAATCCTGATTTCATTTTGCTTTATTGTAGGCTCACTATCAAAGCACTTGATTTCCTTGTCCTTAAGATGAAATATTTTTTTTCATACTACTAAAAGGGACAGGAAAAAAAATCTTTTCTCTCTGTTTCATCTTCTCAGCGCTCAACTTGAAGAGCAGAATAATTATGAAGAAACCCCAATGTACCTGAATCAGTCTGGGGACACCACAACCTTGTGTGTCATTGAAGGTACTTTGAAAGGCAGGACTATGAGGTGAATTATGTGCTAGCTAGGAAAAAAAAAAACAAACTTTAAAATGGGAAATAGTGCAGTTTCTTATTGAGAAAAGAAGTTGAGAAAAGCAGCTGCACAGTGGTCTGGGAGAGCAAGAAACTGTCCTATCCCCCATGTGAGGACTCTGGGCCAATGACCAAAAAAAGTTAAAATTGTGGGGGTAAGATGATGCTTATAGTAAAACTCAGTGGGGAATATCATAAGACATTACCCATGTAGAGGAGAATGAAAAGAAGATAGTGAGGCAAACCTCAGCATCTTCTTGGGAACAGAAGGGCACAGGCTACAAGACTTACCCAGGTGCATCAATATTTTTTCCCAGTTTAATTTTCTCTATCAAAGGTGCCACTGCTCTGCTTTTACATTTTCCAATGTTGTCTCTTTTGGGGAGGTTATTTCTGCCACATGCACAGATTTTGTCTCCCAGTGGGAAAGGAGCCAAGCAACTTCCTTGTGGGGGGAATCCCACAGCCCCCCTGGGATTCCATGGATCCCTGAAAATTGTGGCCAGTCAGGCTGGGTGCTGCAGCCCCCTGCATATAAACCAGTGCTCAAATAGCAGAGGGAAGGAGCTGTAGGACATGGTGAATGTCCATTTGAATGTGTGCCTGGATGCTGAGCATCCCAGCTGAAGCTGAGTTTTGCACCTGAGAGTGCAGTGACTTTAACATGGACTAAAAATTAATATCTGTTCGTAAATATCTTTCCTAGCACCTAAGGCAGAGCCTCAAAAACACAAGGTAAGTGTCTTGAAAACTTCCAATATCTGTATTTTTTACCTGCCAAGAATTTCTCTGTGTGTTGTCTGTGAAGACTCTCAAAAAAACAAATGAGAAATTGCAGAGGGGACACAAAGACTAATGAGATTCCCAGCCATACTAGTGGGAAGTGTCAATTCCCTTGACTTCCTCTGCAGAAATGTAAGGAAGTGACAACACCAACTGGATGGATATTGGTGGTAGACCAAGTGTTAAGCACCAAACATCAAGAATGTGAATTTTTGGAGGAAAAAAATAATCCACTGAAATATTCTAGAATTTCTTACCAAGAGTGAGCTGGTGCTGGTAACCCCTTTGTGAAGATCTAAAAGATCTCAGCTGAGAGCACACATCACCTCGTGCCAGGAGATGTCCATGTCCTCCTGGCTATCAGCTCTGGCCCTGCTGAAACAGGGGACTTTTTACTCTTTGTAAAATGTCAAACTCCACTTTCAAGCCCTGGCTTGCAGAGCCATCAAACTGCCTGGGAAATAGCACAGCTTTCCAAACATATTTATCTCTCTGTGATTTGCAGAGAGATTCTCTGTCTTGACTGGAGTCTCATTTTATAGCAGGCTGGGAAATCTTTATTTAAATTTAAAAAACTTCCTCCTCCTCCTCTGCAAGCTCTCCTTTCTGTAATAGCTTCCATGCTGACCAGTAGCTTCACTGGTCCAACCCTAACACTGTTTTATTATCCCTGTATAGTTTGTCAGTCTGTGTATTCCCTGTCCTGCAGAGTAGATGAAATATCCTTAGTCTGATGACTATTCCAAACATAAAATACTTCTGGGCTTTCTAAAGAAATATTTCTTTAAATGCTGGTTGACAGTTGAGGCCTTGTATGAAAGCTTGACTGCTGAGAAAAGCATAGTGGCTGAAGGCTTTCCTCTTCTTTATTCTAGAAACAGAAGATTTTTCCCTTTGCCAAATCCAGGTAATTTCCTTTCCTCTCTCTCAAACTTCTCCTAGCCCCACAATTGATTCGGGTTAGGGATTGAATATTGTAACACTCAGTAAATAGAAAGAAATTCCATATATTTCATGACCAAGACAGCATAGATGTTGCTTTTCTATGCCAGCACTCATGATTTCTAAGATTCTTAAGATTTTTATTCTAAAGCCTATCTGGAGGGGAGACTGTGAAAAATTACACTGTCTGTTCCCACTGGAACCTGAGCAGTGTAAACAGGGAGAAGATCTCAAACTGGGGCACCTGGCTCTAGGTCTGAGGCAAGGCAAGGTCCATCCTGAATTTCACCCTACAAATATCACACTTTGAGCTCCTTGTGGTGTGTGTTTGTGGTCACTGTCTGAAGGCTGGGTTTTTTGGTGGTGATGGAAGAGTTATGTGATAAAAAGGGGTCATTTCTGTGGGAAATGTTGTGATGCTGGGAAAAAAAAGTATTAAGTCCTGCATGCTGTTGCTGTTTCTTCTTCCCTAAATCTCAGTACAGTGTGGTGAGAGGCACATTGTGTGATCCAGGTGCCTCTCACCACAAATGGATCTATTTTGTCCTTTCCTGCTATGAGGAAACAATCCTATTAATTTGTTTCTCTTCCACAAATGATTTGTAGTATCCCCAAGTGACCACTAAATCCTTTAAATTTGGATTTGCCCTTACTTTACTGGTGGTCATTTGGGCACCTCCCTCATTCAGAGGGATTGGGCACTGTCATAAGGCAATACGTTTGTGGATTTGCTGAAGTGTCTGTGTGCTGAGATCTCTCCCATTTCTAAACATTTCAGTCCAGAAAGAGCTCTAACAGAGGATGAAAAAGAGGGAAAACCAAGTCATGAAAGAATAAAACTGGAAGAGAACGAATTTTTCAAGGTATTGCATCCTTGAGGTTAATTTTAATAATTATTTCAGGATGTCTCTTCTCCTTCTGTCCTTCCACTCTTTGGAAAACTTGAGCCCTTAATCCCGGGGGGTTTCCACCTTCTCTTTTGCTTCTTCTCTTTGCTTTGTGAATCACTCAACTGCTTCAGCCTGAAAGGTTGATGGAGAAGGGTGTGAAACAGTTTTAAGCCCACAGATAATTTATGTTCTTATGGATGCATAGATGTGTAACAGAAATATACATTAGAAAGCTGTTCCTAAGGACTGCATTGACCAACCCAAACGTTTGATCCCAGACAGGTGGAAATGAGTACATGTGTCCCACCAGCCATGCCCAGGCAGATGGCAGAGGTGGGCTGGAGGTTCTGCAAGGGCAGCAGGATGTGACCAGCCCCCGAACTGCAACATATCCAACCCCACCAGGGCTGGCAAAAGACAGAGCAGAGCACTGTGAGTATCTCATTGCACCACTGAGTGTTTCCTCAAGCCCCAGCCCCATCTGCTGCCCAAATGTCTCTTCCATATGGGAAATAATGTTAAATTTGGATGCAACTCTTGAACCAATTCAGTTAAACCAGGGCAAAAGGTTGCATGAGCGTTTGCATTCTGGTCTGAATCATTTATTTTGGCTCTGCAAACAGCTTCCCAAGTTGGTTAACCATCTGCATAACTCCGGCCGAGGTGTTTGTTTTTCTAGCAGATTGCCCTTATCCGTGAGAGCTGAAATCCATCTCCTCTGCTCCTTATAATTTATGGAGTCTCAGGAAAGGGGCTTGGCTAAGGCTTGGGGTGGAAATACAGGTGAGCAGGATGAGAGCCTGAAGTCTCCCTCACTGAGGTGGATGATGGCTCCTCGCTCCATCCCCTCGTGGTGCCAGGCTGACTTTGGGCTCCTTCTCTCAGGATACTCTGAAGCAGAGCTGCTGACAGACACCTCAGCTGCACAGTTAAACCAAATCCCATCCCCTCTGTAAGCACAGGTTTGCAACTTCAGCTATAAAGGTTCATGGGCTCACCATTCTGCAAAGGCTCTGCAAGCCACTGGTATGATATGGCAGCATTTCAAAGATGAAAGAGAGAAAAGTAGCTCTGTTGGGCTCTGTGGACAGACCAGGAGTGTGAAGGAGAAAGTGTAAATTGACTGTGACCATGGTTATTTTTATTGGTGTGGTTCTCAGGTATTTCTCCTTTTTTATTATTGTTTTAAATCACCTCATAATAATTTTCTGGTTTGGTTGGTGTCTGTTTCTGTAAAAGATCTTGCTGGTTTGCTTGACCTTCAAACAGCTGGAGGTAATTTCTGCTGGGATTTTTTTTTCCCAAAGTACTCCTGGTGAGCCTCCTGCTTCAACAGAGGGGCTGATTTGGAGAATTGTTTGGTCCACCCCTGCCTGCTTTTCTAATTCCCTGAATTTGGATGTTTTGCAGAAGTTTTGGTCTATGGCTGGACCATACTGAGGTGGTTCCTGTGTCCAGCAAGATCTACTGCATGAATCAGAAGGGTTTGGGTTGGAGGGACCTTAAAGATCCTCTTATTCCACCCCCTGCCATGGGCAGGGACATTTTGCACTATTTTAGCAACTTCTCTAACCCTAGCTCAATTTGCTCCAAGCCTTGCCCAACCTGGCCTTGCACAATCCCCATGTTCATTTACAAACGCTATCTGCTTTTATTTGTGTGGCTGTACTTCTGTATTGCTCCAACCCTCTTAAATCAATTTTAAGGTTTTAACATTGCCACTTAAGAGTTCTCCAGTAATAATCTGTTTCTAACCTCATGAGGTGCAACTCCCAGGCTTGATTCCAGCCCTCAGTGAAATCCATCTCAGGGATGCTCATCCTCCTTGGGTCCTTTCCAAGATGTTGATTTACAGGTGTGTTCCAATGGACTGGTTCATTATTTGGATCTTAACATTTCCACCAACCATGCCAAGCTTTCCCTCCAATCACTTCTCTGGAGATCCAAGAATAATCTCTTGGATGCTTTTAGGTGAGGAAGATTTGGGTCAGAGCTGCCACAACTGAAAAAAATCGACAGACATTTTGAGGTTTTTAGACATAAAATATTTTTATGGCTTTTAAAAGTTTTAAAACTAAAAGCTTTGAAAATGGTTCACTTTTGTTTTTTGAAGTGTCTTAGAGCAGAGTTTCCTGGACTCCTGGAATGGAAAATATATCTGTAGGCTCTTATTTGTTGTGTTGCCCTCAACAGTTGTCCTTTCTCTGAGAGAAGTGTTTCAGAAAAGCTCCTAAAGCCAAGGTTCTTTCTCGTTTCCAGGGCACAGTGTGGGTGTTGGTGCTCCACAGGCAGAAGGAACAGCCTTGGGGCAAACACCCTGGCAGTCTCTGCAGGCACCAGAGGACATCTATGATGACATTGAGGAGCTGCAGGACAGACTGTGAGTGTGACCTTGCAGTGCCTGTGTCTGTGAAATGCCATTTAAAATCTCTCCTGCAGCAATGTCACACTTGTGTCTTCCAGCAGCCACGGCTCAGATGCCTCAAGTTCCTTCACTTCAGACAGCAGTAAGTGGGGAAGCTCAAACAGAAGCTACTTTTAATTTGGGCTGGTCCCTGGGAGATGCTGGGAATGGTTTTGTTTCACTTTCAGCATCTAGTGTCTCCTCCTGGCTGGGTTGCTATGAATTCCCATTAAAACCAGTGGGGAGCACTGTCCATGTCTAGCATAGAATTCATTTGAGCAGCCCTGAAGCCTCTGTAAAAGCAAAATGTAAAAGGCCTGGGTCCAATTTGTCCTGCAAACCTCACCTTGTTGCCACTGAACAGGGCTTGTCTTAATGGCATGCCTTGGTTTTAAGTTTCAGGAAACAGCAACGAGGAAACATATGAAGATGTTGGGATTGGGGGTGATAACCCAGCAAAACCAGAGTAAGTTGCAATTTCTTAGCCTGTATTTTGAAATTCTGACCATTCAGCCTTGATCTCACATGTCAAGTACTGGCTGGAAGCCTTTTTTTATTTTACCCTGACTCAACTGCAGAAAAGTTGTTGGGTGGGTGGGTGTCTTCCCTTCTTCCTCCCTCTTTCCCCTTTGGCTAACACTTAGGGAGCAAAAAGTTGTTACCAAAATTAAATCCCAAAGCAATGAGGGGGATTTTTATTCCTGTAAAAAATAAAAAAACCCCTCCATCCTTTGGAAGTACTGCCCTCCCAGACCTCTTCCTGCATCAAGCACACACACAAAAAAAGTGTTGCTCAGCTGTAGCTGAGAATTGGCACCTTTTTTGTGTGTGCCAAAAGAGGTGATGCTCGAGGGATAAATTGTCCCTGTGAAAACAGGACAAAATGCTCACAACTTAAGAGCACAGAAGGCTGGGGAAGAACCTGATGTGCTGTAACTAACTTGTAACCTGCTCTTTTCTGTGTAGCCTCTCAGGATATTTGCTTTCAGGGGGTGTGTTATAAAACCAATGAGTTTTGCAGCCTCGGGTTTGTGCATTGCCGGAGTTCCCAAGCGGATTAAGAGGTGTAACGTGAAGTGGAGTTGTGTTTTGTGTGCTTCCCTACCCTCGTGCAGTAAAAAGTTGCCTTTGTGAGGAGTGGAGGCAGCCTTTGGGGAAGGCATATGTGGCACACAATTGCTTGGAGTGCAGCTGGTGGCTCTCTCCTGAGGAGCAGCGTGGGAGGAATTACAAGGTGTTGCTGTAATTCTGCTTTTCCCTTATGGATGGGAGGCTTGCACTGACAAACTGCATCTGGATCCCAGTCCAGCTTCCATGTGGATGTAGAGCCTGTGTGTGTGACAGAGAGGGAGGAAAAGGGGGGAAGCTGAGCCCCTGGAGGTGACAGAATGGTTATTAAAAGAAGGGAAGTGGCATTTCTCTGCAAGTTGTCCATGGGGGTTATGTGGTGGGGCTTCACCAGCTTCTCCATCCAGAAGGAAGCACATTCCCAGAGGGATCATGCACATCCCCACCCTCTGGGAAGCACATTTGTGCCTCTTCTCCCCTCTGCACATGGGTGCAAAAATTAAACCCTCCAGCTGACTCACAAAGGGAGCAGTGCATCTTGCCTGGGGCTGCAAAGGCATTTCAAGACCTTTTGGGACCAAATTCACAGGTTCCAGAGGTCAGGGTCTTAATCCCCAAACCAGCCTTTCTGTGATCTCTCTATTGATCCCACGTGCAGGTTTAAGTGTGCTGAGACACATAAAGGGTTTTTAATGGTCCTTGTGCAGGGGTAATGACCCCCAGGGGAGGATCTTGGTTGCTTGCAGACACTTTACAAGAAAATTGCTGTGTAGATTTGCAACCCTTTATAAACTTCAGAGAGAAGTGTGTGCCATGGGCCGTCCTCCCCAAGGACACACACACTAGAAATGTGTGATGGAGGGTGGCTCAGAAGGTGAAGGTGCCCCTGATGTCTCCTCTAATGGTCACTGCCATGCTTCTGGGTAATGCTGCCCTTTCCTCAGGAATTTTCACTCCAAAGAAACCTGGATCACCCTCTAGTTGGTGGGTCAGAGGAGAACAACTTCAATTAACACAGAAAAGTTTAAAGCTGAGCAAAGATAAGAGCTTGGACTTAATAATTAAGCACCTTTTGCTGTGCTGGTGCTTATCCCAGCAAGTCTGTCATCCATATGATGCTGTTAACACTTAAATTCTTCTTCTGAGCTGAGGTCCAGGGTCTGCTCCCCTTCCTTTCCCTGCCTCAGGATCTCTGGGGTTGCTTCTGCACTTCGTGTCTCTTTTAATTTAAAACCTGTTTCTCTTTTGAACAGAACAGAAAAACAAAAGAGATTTGGAAACCTGTTTAAGATAGAAAAGTTGAAGCTGAACCATTTCAGGCTCAAGGACAACCTAAGGTAAGAAAATGTGGTCCCACCCTTTCCCCTTTCAAACCTGAGCATTCCTCCTGACAGTTATTTGAGAGCAGGAGGTCTAGGAGTAAGGAATGCAGCTTTTTCGGGGAAACTTGGGCCAAAAGTGCTTCTCACTAGGAGCTACTATGGCAGATGTGGCCAGTGGTCCATCTGTGCAGCCTCTGCAGAATCTCTGGCACCAGGAGCCTCCAGGAGCTGGTCCTACAACAGTTTCCAGGTTTTCATAGATTTTCTGCTGCCTTTGGTACCTTTCTGATACCTCAGCATGACACAAGGTGCACAAGGGAATGTAGAAAGGTGGTACCTGCTGCCTTGACCTGTGAGCCAGGATTAGGGACAGCCTTGCTGATTTGGAGTTTTATTCCAAGTTCCATTCAGAGCCAAGCTGGGAAGAGCATCTGCTGAAGAAGTTTAACGGTGAGTTTTCATTCTAACAGGGTAGAGAATATTGTATAACTTCCTACAGTGCCTTTTGGGGTACTCTAATATTCAAAACCATCAGAAAGTTTCCAGGGAAATTTCCTTTTCTTCAACTGTGCAGAACTTGTCCTCCACTGCTGCCAGTGAGGGCCTCACCCTGTGCACAGTGCCTGAACTACAGGAAAATGCTGCCTTTTCTCATTCTTTGGAAATTCCAGGTCAAACCTCTCCTCTTTTATGTCAGGAAAGGTTTGTTTTCCTAACAAACCTTTTTCACATGAGATGCCCTGCAGTGGCTCCTTCAAATATAAATATCATTATAGGGAAAGACCCACCAGGCTTTGTGCCATTCTTCATCTCAAAGAACCCTTAAAGCTCCTGAAATCATCTTAGATATCTACAGGCATTGTCACCTTTGAACTCTTGGACAACTCCTGATGTTTGCAGACTTGCAGGAAGGAATTACTACTGACTAAAAATTCCACCTGTCCAGCAACCCCCTTGCTGTTGGGAAGGGCAGCAGGAGTTTGGGCTGTTCTTTGGATGCAGTGTAGATCTTTGCTGCTTGATGAACATGTGGCTGTTGTTGCTGTCAGGATGGAAATGCTTATTTATCAAGAGATATCATTTTGGGAAATGCTGTTGGTGCCATGGAGCCCACACACCTCGATCTGTCTCTGTCACTTGAACAGCATCACTGACAGCTTTTTGGGGCTCCTCGTGGCTTTTTGGGCATTGCTGATGTGCAGATTTGTTTCTAAAAGCCTTTTTTCTATCCACAGACTGGTTTCCATTTCAGTACCAAATTTAGGTAAGCACATACCTGTACCTGACTCCTGGGGGTTTGTGTGTGTTCTGAGAGGCAAATGTTTTGTACAGTCAGTTTGGTGCACTATGCTTTTCTGAAAATTATGTATTGTGGCAGCAGGGGCTTGGAGGACTTGATAGAGATTTGCGTTTCATTTGAGGGTGGGGGTTTTGCTCATTTTTGGGTGTTTTTTCTTTAAAGTAGAGCATTCCTCCTGCAGATCTGGAGATATCCAGGAAGGTAACATGTGAAACAGTCCATGCAGGACCACTGGTCCCAGGCTGGCAGTGGTGTGTGAGCCCAGGGCACTCTAGCAGCTCTTTGTAAAACTCTTTATTCCTGCCTGCTGGAGGGTCAGTTTCACCCTTTACATAAATGGGGTGGATACAACCTCAGCCTTGAGGAGGTGCTGGAGTGAACATACCCAAGTCCCTGTGTTGGGAACCCTGCCTGTGCTGGCTGCAGTGCAAAGCTGGGGCTTTGCTGCTGCTCCTGCTCCATCCATGGAGCCAGAAGGCCAAACCCATGCAGAAAACTGCCCATAAAGACAACTAACCAACCCAAGCATCATTCATTGTTCTGGATCTTTGCTGGCTGTTTGGGAGCCCCGAGGCTCCTTCTGCATTTCCTTGGCGCCTTTGGGTTGGGTTATGAGCAGCAGCCCAAATTTTCCTCTGCAATGGATTATTTGGAGTGCCAGGCTCAGAGTGACATCTCCTAATCATTTTCTGTCCTGCATTTTGATTAACAGCAGCTGTCTCCCAGGAGGACAATGTGTATGATGATGTCGAGGTGGGGCAGAGAGAGACCAGGTGAGGAGGATGCCCTGCCCTGGGGTTGTCCTCAGCCTAAGGAGATTTCCCTCCTGGCACAAACCTGTGCCTGGTGCTGTGCTTGAGGGCTATGAGCTGGTTGGGATTCAGTCCTGTGGAGACAGTCCAGGTGCCCTCCCCATTTGTGTTTAATTTGGCAGGGTATTTCCTCGCTGTTACCCAGTTAGTGCCAGAGACGTGAAAAGGAGAGAGCAGCTCCCTGAAACAACATGAAAAATCAGATCTTTTTCCTAAGGAAGGAAAACTCCATCTCCCAGACCTGATCATCAGCCCAGTCCTGGCAGGCTCCTTGTCAGAAAAATTGCTTTTAATGGGAACAGCGTGTCCTGGTGTGTTGCTGCCAGATGATTGCGGTGGCCGCGCGTGCTGGTGTAAATCATTGCACGTGTTTGCATTTTGGGGCAGGCTGTGGGGGGAAAAAAGGGAGGAAAATCACAGGCCTGGGGAAGGGACACGATCTGCTGGGAAAAACCTGAATTCCTGCATGTCTGTTCCCCTCAGAGGGAAGGATGAGAAGTACAGAGTCCGGATGCCAAAACTCCGCATGGTGAAGGAGTACAAGGACAAAAGGAAAAGCATCGACGACGTGGAAAGGTCTTGATTTCCATTCTGTGTTCCCATTTTTTCTGACTGTGGACATGTTACTGATTGCTTTCAGGAGCAGTTGATATTCCAGGGTCCTTTCCCTTTGAACCCAGATTTCAGGCATCTTTGCAGGAAATACCTCAAGGGTGAAACAAAATTCTTATATCTGAACTGAGAGCAAGGGGGGATACCCAGAGGTCTTAGCCTGAAGTCCTGTCATGACTTTCCACTGAGCTGAGACAAAAAGTTGTTACTTGCTGCATATTTGGCTCCTTTTTACTATTTTAGTCAGTTTAGATATGATTTTAGGAAGGAATTCCTGGCTGTGAGGATGGGGAGGCCCCAGCACAGGCAGCCCAGGCTGCCCCTGGATCCCTGGAAGTGTCCAAGACCAGGCTAGACAGGGCTTGGAGCAACCCATTCTATGATTCTATGATTTTGGCAAGAGCCTTTCATTTTAAAGTATTGATTATTTGGTCTGATTGCCTTGACTCTTGCTGTGCTGTGTGTGCATAAAAGCAATTTTTTTTTTTTTTTTTTTTTTTTTTTTACCGGTGCTGCAAAAATTCACATGGAAGTGGAAGATTTCCTTTCCCTTTTTAGATCACAAAAATGTGTACCACAACAACCTTTTCCATGACCTAATACCTGGGACTCCAAATGTAAATCAGAGACCCATTTTTCAGGTTCTCATCACAGAGCTCCTGTATGGGGCTGCTCAAACACCACTGGTTGTGCTGTGCAAAGTCACAGGTATACCTTTACAAACCATCAGGGAGTCCATGCAATTTTGACTTTCTCTCAGAGATCACAGATCCTGCCCAAGGAGGAATCTCTTCACAGCTTGAAAGTCCCTAATTTCAGCTCGTTTCCCTTCCTCCTTAATTTTAAGCGCACCAAAATGAGCCAAGGATGAATAATTTATTACAAATGGCTGGGGATTTTTTTTGTTTGGTGTTTGTTTCCTGTCTTAGTTTTAAAAGGAATGCTATAGCTGTAATTTTGTGTATCAGAAAGGGTGGCATCCCCACATGCAAGGAATGCCCCACTCCCTTTAAGTGGGTTATAAGAACTTGTTTTCCACTTTACAGTGCCATATAAATGTCTGCTTGGGAGACTTTCTCCTCCATGTGCTAAAAAACCCAAAGAACATCTGGAGAGCTGTGTCAAACCCCACTTCCATAAATGACTCAGGATGAGAGTTATCTGGGGACCCTTTATTTCTGAGTGTAAATAAAACCAGAAGGAGACAAACTGCTGGGGGAAAAGTGAATTGTTGACTTCCATAAAAATGGGGCTGATTCGAAACACTCAACAGGGAGTTTATTTGTTCCCACGCTGCTTACAGACCAGAATAAAAAAAATCATACCAAATGGAGATACAAAATGGCTCAAGTTGTGCCTCACTAACAAATTTCAGTTGTCTATTCACCCTTTTCTGAGAAATAGGGATGTGAACAGTGTGCTTTGCTATTCCAAGGGTTCCTTGCAGACAAGGCTGGAATTAGGTTCTGGGTTGCAGTTTCAGATGTGCCAGGGGTTATTTTAATGAAGGTCAGAAGTGCATAAGTGTGTGTGTGTGTCTCTCTTGTTGCAGAAATATCTTCAAATTCAAGAAGAGCAGTGAAGAAAAGAGCAAGAAGATGGACAAAGAAGAGAAGCTCTTCAGAGAAACATTTATGGTGTGTGTTTTTCTGGCTATGTCAGGGGAGGAAAGCAGCCCTTACTAACACTTAATATGAGGCTCTGAACTGCACCCCTAGGCAGCACAGAATCCAAAAAACATGAAAGCTAAAACTTAAGGCATCAGGATGTGTCAAAACAAGACTGGATGTGGCAGTAGGTGCCATGGTCTAGTTGAGGTGTTCGGGCATGGGTCGGACTCAACAATCTTGGAGGTCTCTTCCAACCCAGCAATTCTGATAATTCTGATAAAAGTGATAATCCTGAAATCCCTTCCTTCCCTCCCCCCTGCCCTTGGAGAGGTTTGCCCACCCACACGGACTAACTGCTGGCTGCTCCCTGTCCTGCAGTACGACAAGGAGATCCGTGTGCTGGCCACGGCCACCGCCGAGCGCTCGGTGCCCAGCCAGCGGCGCGCCGACCTCCCGCTCACAGCTGGGGAACAGCTGGATGTCATCGACGTCCTGCAGGGCCACGCCGTCATCTGCCGCAATGCCCAGGGCAGATGTGAGTCTCCATCCCAGCCCTGGGTGACAAATCACCTCCCAAACCACAGCACGCCCTTCGTGCTCAGCCACGTTTGCTCAGATTTTAATTCCGTTCCTTTTCCCCTCTTCCCTCAGATGGATATGTTCTGGTGGAGCACTTGAACTTCAGGTAAATTCAGATTTTTGTTTATTGTGATGCGTGTTTTCCTCTCTTTCCTGTGTGGAGATAGCTTAAAAGTACTATTACTTAAAACTTCTGAAGGCTGTGGGTGATACAGTTTAGCACATGGCCAGAGTGTTATGAACCATGTGTAAACATATCAATCTCTGAGGGTCCAGCCCTTGCAGATTGGCTCAAAATAATTTTAGCGAGACTGCTCTTCAGAGGTGTTTTGTAAAGTAAAAGGTTTAATAAGTGAAAATAACAAACGTCACAGAAAACAAAAGAAAAGCCGCACACAGGTGTCTGAGAAAAGCCCTGACACCCTGCTAGAAACACTCCAAAAAGTCCCTTAGTTCCTTTGTGCTCCTTCCTAAATACTTAATGTTTTAGGAGGGACAGTTTGGCTTGCTGCCAATAGGGAGAGGTGCAGGATTTGAAGGACAGTGACAAGGTCCAACAGGATCTTCCCTCTTGGCCCTGAGAAGGGCAATGAGAATAGACAATGAGAAGGGCACAGAACTTTCTAGTTAAACTTCCTAAAATGTCTAAAGGTAAAATGAAACTCTTTTCTTATACAGAGATGCCTACTCAGGGGTGGGGGATGTTTTACTACAAGGGGGAGTTAATGTAAACAGCCAGTATTAAATATTAAATAAGTATTTCCAGTTTTGCTCTGCTGCTGGACAGGTTTCCAAGTCCAACTGCAGCTAAAAAAAGCCCTGTCCAGTCATGTCTTGTGTAAATTGGAGATTCCTGACTTTCCTTCAGATGTGCCATATTAATCCACATCTGCTGCAAACATGGGCCACTCAGTGTGCCTTGCCCTGCCAAAACACACCCTTCAATTCCCTGCTGCAGTATTTCCTTGCATGCTCATGCATAATTCATACAAATGAGCCTCCTCTTACCCAGGTGGCCCTTGCTGGGAAAATTTCTTTTTTTTCTCTTTGAGACAGACAGTACTAACTGCCCTGAGAGCTGCTCTCCCCTGGAGCATCCCTGAAGGTCTCTTTTGTGCTTCCTGCATCTGTGACAGCCCACATTGGTCAGCTGTGGGGTGATGATGGGAATGTAAATAAAGTTGGGGTTTTTTTACACTGTTTAACGTGCAAGAGGTTTGCTTCTTTTTTTTTTTTTATTTTTTTAATTTTTATTTTTCCTGCCATTTAGAGCATGTCGTCACTGATTATTAGTTACTTTCAGTATTTCTAACTTTTTGGAGTACCTTGTTGGTCAGCTCTGAAATAGCCATTGTATTTCTACATTTTAAGAAAAAAAATAGTGAAGTTTTGTTGCTCAGTCTCATCGCTGTCAGAATTGCAAGTTTCCCCCAAAGATTTTCTCTTTAAAAAGCAAGCCATATAAACTGGTTTTGGTGTTAAAAGTATTGGGAGAAGTAGTAGGTATCACCACTCTTGCTGTGTCAAATATATAAAATAGTGGAAAAGTTGACTCATTTCTTTGCAAGAAAAAAAAATGAAAAAAGAGTAAATAAAGCATTCAGTCAAAAATTACTTTATTTTTGTAAGCTAACTTAGGCATCCCAGATATGTAAAGGCTGACTCCTGGCTCCCAAGGACTCGCAGCAACAGGGAATTACCCAACAGTTGCCCCTGTGTTCAGGCTGTTCTCTCTCCACTGTGGGCCTGGAGGATGATTACTTATTTTCAGAAAAATGCTCCTAAATGTAGGAAGAGAAATATAAATTGCTAATGGCTTTTCCTCCATGTATTCAGTAGATACCTCTTCAAAAGCGAAAAAAATGTGGATAAAGTTTTTACGTGGCTTTGAAAGAAAAAACCCTTTAAATCTGACTGGGGTGTGCAGCTTTTACCCCTTCCTGGCACATTTTAGGAGCCCATATCAGTTTGCTCATAAATATTCTAAAAATGTAAGATGTTTTAATTAGAAATTATTAAATGTTCCCAGCTCAAGAAAAATAACAGTGCTCTTTGCCACAGGGCCATTTCAAAGCTGGCATAGGAGACATCAGTAAAAAAAACAGAGCAAATATTTAACATCTACTTTTAAGTCTATACAGGCATTCTTATTTATTTTACCATGTGGTTACTATTAAGTGCATTGGCCTGCATCCATCCTTGCAGCAAAAAAAAAAAAAAAAAGCACTCCCCTGTAAGCATGCGCAACTTTGCAGCTCTGCCACCCCAAATATTTGGATTTTTCTGCTGGAGAGGGAGAGCTTGGGGAGCTGGAGGGTCTGGCTTTGGCACAGGCTGGGACGTGCTCTGTGCCCTTCACCTCCATCCCTTTGCAGGGAATTGGCCTCAGGGAAGTGCTGGAGACCGTTTCTCCATGGGTTTTTGGGTTGTTTTTTTTTTTCCCATGGTGATGTTTAAGGATTAAAACCTTGAAGAAAACAAGCCCTTCCTCCACTCCTTCCTCATCCTCCTCCCCGCCGGCACTCATGAGGTCTATTCATCACCCCCTCTGTAAGCACTAAGGGCAAATCCTGTATTAGCCACATGTGAAAGCTCCTTTTTTGCCTCCAAAGGAAGTTATTTAACAAGTTTTCCTTATTTTAATGGAAAGGTTTTTTAGGAATCTCCCCCTGTATCCTGTGACAGATGTGATGCAGCCCCGATCCTGGTGTGGTGACATACAGTCCTTGTAGGGTTGTACCCCAAATCCCTGTGAAACACAAACTTCTGCAGCTGATTTAATGCAAGGATGCCTTGCAACACCCTTAGAAATGTTTTTTTTTTCCTCATGGACACATTCCAGTGCATGCAAAGAAGAAAAAAGCTTGCTATGGGCTGACTCCAGATAATACAAAAATGCTTTAGATACAGCAACTTAGATTTCCTCAAATTAAACCACAGGCTGGCTATATTTAGGTCAAGAGAGTGGTCAGGAAATTAAACTCATCTTTTTTTTTTTTTTTCTCTTTTATAGTTGTAGTGGTACATCCTAACCACATCAAAACTTAAAATAATTCTCACGTGAATGCTAAGCCTTGTTCCTCCACGTTTCTCCTCAGAGGGGAAATAATCATGGTAACAGCTGTGGGTTGATGAGTCTGAGGAAGAACTGAAATTGTGTGAAAAGGGGATAGGACAGGGACAAATCTGGAACACTCCCTGCAGCTGTGTGCTTGAACTGGAGTTACATCCTCCTGCATCCCAGGCACAGAGGAAACAGGTGCCCAGTTTTGTCCCCAACACTTTTTCTGCAGTGCAAGGTTATTTCTGCATGATGTCTTTAAAATACTTCTCTCTCTCTCTTGACTCCTTGCTGAAAGGAGTCAAGATCTGAGTCAGCACACATAAACACATGAGCCTGGCTCCTGGCATGGATTTTGGGTTGGGCAAGTTGTTTAAATTACTCACATAGAAATTTTAACTCCATCCCTTGCCCCTTTTGCCCCCCACCAAACCCTGAGGGCATCTGTGCTCCCACAGCTGGGATGTGCAAGGATCTCCAGAGGGAAACTCCACTAGCCAAGCCCAGCCTGCAGAAAGGGACTGTGCAGTAAGGAAATACGAAGGATTTGCTGCTTTTCATCTCTTTTCATCTCTGAGTTTATTAAAGTGCAAATGTCAACCATGGAGACAGCTATCACATGCAGTGCAGTACACCGAGAAACACTTTCCACGCCATAAATGGAAGGAAAAAGGCTCCGTTGTGATTATCTAATGCACAAAGGACAAAACTGAACCAGGGCTCTGTGCCCTTCCATAACACAAGGTACTACAGCCATGAATTGGAAAACAAGACCTTCTCCAGGCCCTCAATTGACAAAATAGAAAATATCAAGAAGGATAGAGTGTTTACAGAGCTCAGGGGCTTTTTTCCTGAGCTTCATGTTAATGATATGTTTGAAGGGATGCTTCTACTCAGAACTTTTTAAAGTTCAGCATCTTTTCCTTAGAATCATAAATACATAATATTATAAATCACAAATACTCCTTAGAGTACGAATTTAAGAATTGCAGTGGACAAGTCCAGTTCATCTTTCTCGTTTTGTCTGCCCAAAGATGCTGGGCCACAGACACCAAAGAAATCCTGGGATTCAGTTTTGCTTTGTGCTCTAAAAGAAAAAAAAACAAAACAAATGCATTGAGGTACAAACCATGTGAATATAACATGATACAGAACACATGAACATGCTTTCAGCAACAAGAATAAATATTACCATGGCTACAGGATCTACTTCACAGCTTTGTGAGATGAGGATAAATAAACTATTTCCAAACTTGAAAAAAAAAATAATCAGAGATGAGTCTTACAAATAAACTTTGATCTTTAAATTAAGGCAGCTTCAGCAGGAACTTCAAGGCTTTTGTTGAAAACAGACTTTTTCTAACACCGAAAGTGTACTCGTGCTTGCAGGTAGAGCTCTGATTCACAGTCCAGTTCTCCTAATTTTGATAATTAAAACTGAGCAAAGATCTGTGCATCAAATACCAGGTGTGCTCTCTGCAAAAGTCAGTGTTCCATCAGTAGGTGTCATGTGGGAACTCTGAAACCCAGTTCATCTCTCGGGCATGGGAGTGAGGTACCTCTGGCTGAATCATTAACTCCACAGCCTGGAGGCAGACTGGGAATTCAGAATTACAAGAAGCTGTTGCATTTTTTACTTTTTTTATATAAGTGAATGATGAAAAAGGGATATATAAGGGGAGGGCTAAGGAAGCCAAAGGAAAGCACTAAATGAAAAAGCCCATACCAAAGTAAGACCTTAAGCAAGGTGACTCTAGTAAGGTACATCATATACCTGGAACAAAACCAGATCCTAAAACTTTCCAGGAAAGAAACAGCAGGAGCTCGAGCGGGGGTTGGTTTGGCTCATCCAGATGTGCGATTCCTCTTCCCTCTCTCCTCTCAGCTAATAAAAAGGGTGAAGCCAAATAATTGCACAACAAATGGTACTTCAAGTATTTAGAAACATGGCCTGCATGTCTCAGCGGGGGGATCCTGCATGAGCTGGGGAAATTGTGCACCTCGTGAAACAAAGCTGCCACTTCCAGCAGCCCCAACGCGCAGCGAAGGCACGAGTTCATGTCCTGCACACAGCTCCCTCTTCCTCCTACAGGGGTGCATGCTGACAGTAAAGAGCAGTGAAATGAAAAGGAGTAGACAGAAGGGTTATTTTGTTCAAACCTCATCAATTCCAACACGAATGCCACTATAATCACACACAGGAACGTACACACAACACACACGAACCAGCCGGTTCACTTTTTTTACAACTCTGCCCATATATTCCCCTGTGCTTGTACACACCTCATGAAATGCTAAACACACAGCTGAAGATTCATTTCTGACCTGTTAAAGGGGAGGGAAAAAACATCCTGCTGCTTTTACCTGCTCAGCTCCAGCTCCTGAAAATAAACCTGCCCCAAACCCCATCGGCACCAGGGCGTTGGTCAGGGGCGTGGAAGGGCAGGACTCTCACAGCTCCTGATGCCACTTCCCCTCCCACCCCTGGCCAAGACCATGCTGAGCCTGATGGGGTCAGCTAAGCTACTCATGGGCTTTACACTTAAAAGAGGGTGTAAAAACAGCATCCCCTTTGTCCAGGTCCTCTCAGAGGGTGGGATTAGTGAGTGGTGGCAGTGTCCAACACCTGCCCTGTTGGAAGCATAAAGCTGAAAGGCCAATGACAGGGATGCCACCTACATTTTATATATATGCATATATAATATTTACATATATATAACTTTCAACAAGAACAGCGCAAGGTATTTCTGAATTAACTCATCCAGGAGCTGGAGGTTTCTGTTGGAGCCCATTTGAACTCTTTATCCTTTGCATTTTGTCTCTCTCCCACTTGGGCTGAAGCAAAATTTGGGTGAGGTTGTGGCTTGTAAAGCGCAGCTGTCCAGTGGCTTCTGAAAAAAATTGCACTTGGAGTAATTCAAGTTTCTGTAGGTCAAATATTGTCTACCCTGCTTTTCCTGACACTTGTGCATGTACCAGCAAAACTCAAAAAAGAGCTGACCACAGTGTAACAGTGTCAAAGTTAAACTCTTCCTCTGGAAAATGTAACTGGAGGTCAGCAGCTCCTCTGCAGCTGGGAAACAGAACACAGCCTTATTTGAAGGTAAAATAAATGATAAAAAGAAGTTAAAGTCCTCAGAGTGTTTCAAAGTGCAGCACAGATTTGGGTAAGGCTGTGATGGACTGTTCAGACCACCGATGTGGTCCTGAGGAGGTGCTTCCACCAGTCCTGCTCCCTCCACTGTCTCTGCTGACCCTGAGCAGGGAAATGCTTCATCTCCTTGTGTCTCTCCATCTGAAAAGCCGAGTAACTCTGACTGCCCTGCAGGCAGGACTGGTTTTGCAGATCCACACAGCAGTTAATGCTTGCACGGGTCTGAGAAGATGCCAAATGCCACAAGGGGCTTATTCTACAACCCAGAAATCCCACCCGCCTCCAGGAAGCAAATATTTCCTCCCAAGGGCATTTGCTGCTTAATACTGTTAGTTCTGCTGGGTAGGAAATCCCAGAGGACAAGAGTCAACTTAAAAAAAGACATGAGTACATCTACCTGCTCCAGAGCCCCAGATTGTAACACACCAGCCCCTTATCAAGTGGGCTACAGGTGCTGGCAGGATTTTGGCAGGATGCTCAGTTGGGAGTAAAGATTTGAAAAGCCTTTAACATTTCAAACACGTTTCACTCGTTGCTGTTTCCTGGATGGAAATTAATGCCTGTCCCTACAGCTGCTCCTGCTCCTTTGCATCACCCCAAACCATTCAGGGCTCTTTGCTCATCTCAGCCTTGATCCAAAAGCTGCTGAAGGGCTGGGTGCTCCTCAGCTTTGACTCTGGGGTAGGGTTTGGTTTTTTGGGTTTTTTTGCATGCAGGAGTTTGGATTCTCCATCCAAACTCACACCACAGCACTGGGGACACGAATCACCTGGCAGCCACCAGGCACAGCACCAAAGCCATCCTCCACCCCAGAGTATTTATTTAATAATCATAATATAATAAAAGGCTCGTTACAAAACCTAGGAGCACTACAAATATTTCCAGTATTTCTTTTAAAAACAAAGCTGTTCTGCTGTGGGCTTACAGTCCAACCACTGCTGTGTTGGATTTAATGTTCAAGAGCTTAACAGCAAAACTGATTTTTTTTCTTTTTCTTTTTTTTTTTTTTTTTGGAAGCTTTCTACTTTGTGCGGCTTCTGGAAAAATTGGAGCTGTAAAGTCACGTTAGTGAGGATCCAAGCACAATCTGTAACAAAAGTAAGGCAATTTTGTGGTTCTTTTTTTTAAAAAAAGAGGACTTCAAGCTGAAAAGATCCATTTAACTGCCAGTAGATGGCAAAAATATCCTGTGTTTGTCTTGATTACTTTAAATGATCAGTAAAAAAGGCTTAATGTGTTGTTCTCTTCCTTGCTTCTCATACAAACTTGCAGAAAGTATAAATTAAAGTGCAACTGTACAAAAAAAACCAACCTAGAAAAAACCTCAAGGGGTCATAAGAAGCTATCAAAAAGACAGATTAAATTTTTTTTCAAGTTGAATGACTGCATAACTGGGACCAGCAGAAATTCCCTGCTCTGTTTCTTAAAACAGAACACCAAAAGAAGAAAATCCAGAACAAAACCAAACGCCCCACCCAGGACTTTTTTTGGCAAAGCTTTCATAAAGCATTTGTTCCTTGATTAGACTATTATTTCATAATCAAGTAAATGGAATTAAACACCATGTCAAAGCCAAGGAGATGCCAATGCTGCCCATTAGATTAATCCCGTGTAATAAAAAAATAACACCCCTTTTAAACAAAGAAGTCACACATCCATTAAGGGTTTACCCTTGGGTAACAAGAATTTAACCTTAAAAATCCCCACGTTTCATCTTAAAAAATAAAATCCCATCCTTCAGATAGCCAGTAGAAAGGAACAGTAAAATTCCAGGTTGGGATATGCCTGCCTGGTCAGCGGCGTGGCGAAGGTCACAGTCCAGTGGGCAGCAGCAGGACGGGAGAGCCCTTGGGCAGGGGCAGTGAGTGTCCAGCAGCAGGGAAAGGCAGATTTGGCAGTGATTTTGGGGAGGTGACAGCAGCCAGAGCTTCCTAGGGGAGAGGTGAGAGGTGAGTGCTCTGGAGCTGTGCGCTGCTGATGGCTCCTGCCCATCAGGGATGATCCCAACCCTCGGGTGAAGCGCTGGGTTTTCAGGTGGGTGATCCACATCCTGTCCTCTGCTCACCCTGCTTGGGATTAAGCCCCTGGAGCCTGTGGTGAGGCAGGGGAAGGGGAGCAGGCTGGGGGGAGGTGGTGATTAAGGGCTGGGGAAAAGGCAATCTGCCTTCAGCTCCGAGCATGGTGAGTGGGTCAGTGCTGTCCGGAGCTCTCGGGAGGAAATAAAGCACCTTAGGGACACTCCTCTGCCAAGGCTGGACATGGGGAGGCCTCCCCATGGCAGGTTTGCACCAGGACCTTTGCACATCCCACCTTCCCTCCCCATCTTTAGCAGAGGTAAAGAGAGAGGGGAGGGAGGTCATATTGCACTAGAGCAGAAGCATCCAAGCAGCTGCTGCTTTGGGGTGGAAAATGTTAAGAGAGGCTGGTACCTGGGTGTGAACACTGCAGAACTGCTTTGTCACCCTCCACTCCATTTCACAGAGCTCCTGGTCAACCCCTCTGCCCTGGCTCAGCCCATCCTGCCCCTGCTCTGCACAGCATCAGGGAAACACCAAACTCCCTGCAGAAAGCTTGGCTATGCCTCCATTACCTCAGGATGAACCAGGGGGGAGGTGTTTCCCAAAAACTGAGCAATACCTTTGTTACTTTACAGCCTTGACATTTCCCATGGGGTTCACAAGGAAAGAGAATAAAAAGAGGGTATTGGATACATTTCACCAGGCACAAGGAGAGAAATTAAGTTAATTTCCTTGGTGCCTTGCTAGAGGGGGGGGCACGTTCTGGGTCTGGACTCGGCTCTGTGCCACGGGCTGTGGGGTGGTGAGAGGAGGAAGAACGAGGACGCAAAACAGAGGAGGGGTGGACGAGCCAGCGCGGATCCTCACAGCAGAGGCAGTGGCCATCAGCGGGCCAGGGCCATGATGAGGCTGGCACACATCTCGAAGAAGTCCATGGTGTGGCTGCCCAGGCGTGGGGGCACCGAGGGGATGCTGCCCACGAAGGAGCCGCTCAGGGAGCCCATCAGCGACTGGCACTCGGTGGCCGCGGCCGCGTCGATGCTCAGGCGCGGCCGGTGCAGGCCCGCGGCCGAGCAGGAGCGTTGGGGCGTGGAGGACCCAGACCTCTGCTCCATCACCTCGTCTTAAAAAGCCCAAAGGGGAAAAAAAAAAAAAAAAGGAAGAAAAGAGAAAAATTTGGATTAGTTTGGCCGCTGCAGTGCAGGTGCAGTAATGAAATGGGGACAGCAGCAGAGATGGACGGCTCGAAAGCGTTTTTGCTGAAATGACACACGTGTTAAATGCTTCAAAATGCTTCTTAAAACTTCCAGCCTTGCCCTCCTACGTGCTCTCCATCTCCTACTCACCATCGATGCTCTTGAAGTCCAGCAGGTAGCTGCGGTTGTCCACCTGGTAGAGCTGCAGGCTCATCTTCACGTAGTTGCCAGTGACGGGGTTCTTGCGGCGCACCCGCAGGTGGTAGGCGTTCACCACCTGCAAGGGGAAACCTGCCCTCAGCAGGGACACTCCAGGCAGCAAGAGGAACACTTCTTTCCTGATTTGTTCTACATACCAGCAAGACATCTTCTGGGAAAAAACAGTTTCTCACAAGGACAACGCCCATAAAATGAAGCAAACGACTTCATTTCCTCCTATCTTTAAATATTCTTCTTAAGGCTGTGATTCACCAGCTGCTGGCTGAGGAAGCTGCAGTGACCCATCTGCCAGGCACAAAAATGATGTTTGCTCCTCCCTCACCAGCAAGCCATGGCCACATGAACCAAAAAGTCCACTCATGGACCCACATACATGGACCCACAGTGTTCAAGAAATCAGGGCAAGCTGGGCAGAGCAGCCTCTCCCATCAGCACAGCTGAACCCAGTGCTTGTGGATCAGCCTCAAGCTGAGTACTTCCCCTCGCTGCTTCCCACCTCACAATCTGCTGCATCTCATTTACAATGAGATCTTTTCTCTGAGCTATATTTATGAAGCAACTGCGTGGATGGGAGAGTTAATTCTGATGAAGAGTCACATCTGAAGTTATTCTTAGGGTGGGAAAGGCTATTGTGAAACCTCCTCGTATGAAATAAGCTCTGCTGCCTACACAGAGATGTTGGGCTGAGTTGGTTTATGAGGCTGTACCAGAAATACAGCAGGTTTGTTCACTCCCTGTAAAACCATGCAGCTAACAAAAGTCTGACTGGTGTGGGCAAATGCATCTGGCCATGGTCCATCTCCTCCCTGGTGCAGGGAAATGAGGTTTCTGGAAGCTACTTGGCTTTAAAGACATAATAATATCAAAAATAAGGAGGAGTCAGGAGGTTTTAAAGAAGCAACACAGTGAAATTCACATAGTACAATGCTTGGGACCTGGAGGGAGGAGGGGAGCTCCTCTGGTGATGAATATCTGGGCTGAAATTCTCCTTACCTGGCTCCCAATGCTCACATGATGCTGCTGCCAAAGGCCACGAGCCAGGAGAGCTCACCTCAGGGGCTGCACCAGGATTTGGGGAGTCAGGTACAACAGCAGAGATCCAGGGCTGACTTAGGGATTTATTATTCCAACTTTGAAAACGACTGTGACTAAATGTTGCACAGCTCTGGAGAAACACCTGCAGTGAATATTGTCAACTAAAACATCTGGGTTTAAATCAAGAAGCTGAGCCCTAAACTGAGGAAGCAGTAAGTGTCTGAAAAGACATCTGGTCTGTGAGCACTGCTGCATCTCCATCAAGGAAAAGGCCACCACATCAACGACACAAACCCTGTACCCAAGGCCCCCTGCCCCTCATCTGGACACTTAGGACAATTTGTACTGTGTCACTTCAGTCCTGACAGGACCAGGCAGAAATAATGAAAGTTCCTCTGCTCAGGAGCACTCGAGATGACCTCACAAGGAATTAAAAGCCACTCAAAGCCTCACAAGCCACTAAAATTAGCAATGTGAACAGCTCCTCTTATCCCTTCTGCTAAACGAGGCAGAGTCATCTTTCCAGCTGAAGTCCTGGAGCACTCAGAAAGAAACCCCTCATTTCATGTCATGAATAAACACTGAAGCACACAGCTGGCACCTTAATTCAGTGAGTTTGCCTCAACAAGGAATAGCAGGGATGACTGCAAGGTGGGGGCATTCATCAGGAAACAGGCGAGGCTGTAACCACGCTTACAAACTGTGGGCCTGATATTTCTGGGTCTGAGAGATTTTAGCCTGCTAGCAGCTGCTAACCTTTTCCCAAGGAAAAATTTCTCAAAAAAGTTTCTTCTCAAAACAATCTTGGCAAACAACTATCCTTTCTCAAAACAATCTTTCTCCAAGTGGTGTTTTGCTGTTTCTCTAGTTTAACCAACAAGATTAGAAAGGTGCTGTCCCTATTCACCAATCATGTTAAGTCTGTATCGGAACACATTGTAAAAGGTACTAAGAATGAAAAAATAAAGCCTTCTTTTTCTATGCTCTTTGCCTTCTGAAATATTTGGAGTCTTTCTTTCGTGTCCCACAGAGGCAACAAACCTCCCTGAGTTTATGGAATAAAGGATGCTGGGGCACCAACACTTCCTTACAGAATCACAGAATGTGTAGGTTGGAAGAGACTTTCAAGACCATCAAGTCCAACCCAGCCCTAATACCTCAACTAGATCATGGCACTGAGTGCCACATCTAGTCTTTTTTTTAAACACATCCAGGGATGGTGACTCCACCACTTCCCTGGGCAGACTATTCCAATATTTAATCACTCTTTCCGTGAAGAACTTCTTCCTAATATCCAACCTATATTTCCCTTGACGCAGCCTGAGACTGTGTCCTCTCATTCTGTCAGTTGCTGCCTGGAGAAAGAGACCAACCCCCAGCTGTCTACAACCACCCTTCGGGAAGTTATAGAAAGTGATAAGGTCACCTCTGAGTCTCCTTTCCTCCAGGCTAAACAACCCCAGCTCCCTCAGCTGCTCATCATATGGCTCGTTTTCCAAGCCCTCCACCAGCTTACCTTCCACTCGAAGTCCAGCTGCTTCATAGCCCGGTACACCTCGGCCATAATATCATAGGGCTTGCTCTGGCTGCGGATCCCCAGGTGCCACTTGGCCTTTTTGACAGTCAGGGGCTTTGGCTTGGTGGTGTTGAGGGCGTCCAGGGGGCAGCGGGCTTTGGGGCTGTCGGCGATGAGCGGCGGCATGCGCTCGGGGTGCGGCTTCACGCCGGGAGGGATGTGCAGGGCGCTGTCGTCCATGAAGGAGCCGGTGGGGGGGCTGGAGGCCAGGTAGAACTCGCTGGCCTGGTTCATGATGCGGCGGTTGTCGATGACCAGGTGGTAGGCCACGGCCAGCTGGTCCTGGGGGTCGCCGCTGTACAGGCTGTTCATCACCTCCGACTCGGTGCACTCGAACTTCTCGCACACCTCGCGCACCGCGTCGTCGTCGACGACCGTGGCATCGTAGGAAGGGTCCTCCGGGAACAGGTAGCTGGGCAGCTCCTCCTTGAACCACTCGTGTTCCCTGGGGGAAGGCAGAGGGGAGGCTCTGTGTGAGAGGCAAGGTGGGGAAAACACGGCCAGGCAAGGATAAACCCGAGCTGATGAGCCGTGAGCACAACCCAGCCTGGTACAGGGATGGCGACGACACCCTGTGTGGACTCGATATTTTCTGATCTTGAGAAGAGCTAGCTCTTCTCAAGGGAAACTTTTCAAAAGTTTTTCTTTTTCCCAAAACAACCTTGTGTAAACAATATTCCTTTCCCATAACAACAGGTGTTGTTTGCTGTTGCTGTTCCTTAGCCAATGGGAGAGGTCTCAGTCCTACGGACAAATAACACGTCTTCTTAGGGCAGCACGTTATGAAAGAGCTGAATGAATAGTAAATAAAGCCTTCTGATTTCTACTGACTGGACAAATCTTTCTACTGAGATTTCTTTCTACTGGAGTCACCTTTACTTCGTGTCCTACTGCAACAACCCTGCACACTGGGCTTTGAAGTAAGAGCTTAGCACTTCCAAGATTCTCACACTTTGGGATTCCCATGGGCCTGATGGACACACACAGCATCAAACCTACCCAATTCCCACCAATTTACAATGATAATTAGTTGTCTAAAACTCATACAGTGCCTTGTCTATAGGTTCTATGTATTTGCAGCAATCTCGCCACATGTGCTGCCTCTCTTAACATGTAATTAATCTAATTAATTAATTACTAAATGAATTACTAATTAATCTAATTCTAATCCTAAGGAATTAAGAAATAAAAAAGGAAGTTTGCATGGGTGTGCTTGAAGGGCAAAATTAAGGCTGTCCAGTGAAAATGCATTAAAAACCTGAGAATTCCTGGAAGCCCTAGTGACATTTATGTTGATCCTTAGCACACCAGCTAGATGTAATACATGCAATATTTACATATTAAATTAGTAATTAGTGGGTTTCTCCCTCTTTTCTTTTGGATATACAGTAAGTACAATGATTACCCTATTTATCTGGTACCCATAGGGGTGTGGTGTTGAAATAAAGTAATGAAAAATGGCTGTTGGATATGAAGTTCATGGAATTACTGCATGCTATAGCTGGTTTTGCTGAGTGCTGTTAAGAGATTTTTAAGGCTATTTTATAATGCAATAAAATAGAATTTTAAATATTTGTACATAAAATATATAAATATAAAATCCTCATCCTGTCCATCATCATGCACTTCCAGCCAGCACAGAAGGGGTGCAGGGCTGCTCCTTGAATCACCTAGGACAAAAACCACCTGGATTAGCTGACTACTCCTGAAAACCACCCTGCCCAGCAGGTGACCCCCAGGACAGTCACCAGAGACCCCCACAGTCAGCCAGCCCACCCCAGCCCACCTGAGCTGACCTGATGTCCTTGATGGTGGCTCGTTTGAGGGGGTCCACCTGCAGCATGTGCATGAGGAGCGTGGCCACGGAGCGGTTGAGGTATTCAGGGATGTAAAACACTCCCCCACGGATCTTCTTGAACAGGGTGGGGACATGCTCGTCATCAAAGGGCAGAGTGCCACACAGGAGGGCGTAGAGGATGACACCACAGCTCCAGATGTCCACCTCTGGGCCAGCATAGAGCCTGCAACGAGGACAAGGGCAGGAGAAAGCTGTCACCCCCATCCTCGCCTCAGTCAGGGTACAGGCTCTGTGTCACACCCATCCTCAGTCAGGGTGCAGGCTCTGTGTCATCCCCATCCTCTCCTCAGTCAGGGTGCAGGCTCTGTGTCACCCTCTCCTCAGCCAGGGTGCAGGCCCTGTGTCACACCTATCCTCAGTCAGGGTGCAGGCTCTGTGTCACCTCCATCCTCTCCTCAGTCAGGCTGCAGGCTCTGTGTCACCCCATCCTCTCCTCAGTCAGGGTGCAGGCTCTGTGTCACTCCCACCCTCTCCTCAGTCAGGGTGCAGGTGGGGAACCCTCTGCCAGCTCCACAGGGACAGAGCTCCAGCCCACACCAGGGCTGCTCATGTGGCTTCCCCCAAACCAAATCTGCCTCAGCCCAAACTGCTCAGGGAAATGAATGGCAGGGCTGCCACTGGCTGCCCACACTCCTGTGCACAGCCCTGCCTCCACCAAACTCTCCAAAAAGCCAAACCCCACATTTCCAAGAGCCCTGCCTGGCTTTTTGCTCTTTTGCCCTGAGTCCTCAGCCAGAAATTTCTGTTCATTGAATGAGGCAGATCAAACAGCAACAGATAATTCTATCTCTGAGTGTTTATTTTTGGTGTGCTGGTATCTAAGTGCTCCTGCTTCTGACAAGCTGCCAAATGTGTGCTCTGCCATCACCAACTCAGGACACCCCAAATATACAGTTTTGCTGCTCCTGCTCATCTCTTTTTTTGCTACAACTGATGCCTCTTCAGAGGTTCTGGGAGGCAACATTTGCCCTTGGGCTGTGAGGCCCAACCAAAATACAGAAGTTGAAATGCAACTACAGAAGTCTCCTCATGAAACCTCAGCATGCTGCACTTGCTCCTCCTGAAAAGCATCACTGCAGACATATCAGTGTAGAAATTGTGCTGATCATGCACATGACCATTCTTTGAACACCCCCAAAACACTTGTCTGCTTCTCCCAGGGCGAGATTTTCCCTGCTGAGGCCAGGGACAGCAGCAAAGCCATTTTGGAAAGGCAGAGGGCTCAGCTGGGTGCCCCCTCAGCCCTGCCTCCATGGCAACTCCCACAGATCAGAAATCTGATTCTTTTGCTGATAAGTGCACTGCCTGAACAGTCTTTTGGACTTTTAAGCCCAAATGAGATGCACTTTTATGGCTCTGAAACCTGAGCTGTCACGCTCTACTACTTCTGTGCTCTAGCAGGGAAGGCAGCAGGAGCCAGGAGTCAGTTCCTTCTGCTCCACACACCCACCAGCAAGGCAGGGAGGGTGGATTGTGCCTGTCCTCCTCAAATGCAGCTCTGAGAAGAGGCCAGCTTTGCACTCTGAGCAGGGACATGAAACTCAGGCAGCCCTGAGCCTGTAGGTGGGAGTGATGAGGGAGGGATGCAGCGGCTGCCAGGCAAAAAGTGCAACATGTGGGCTTGGTTTTGGTTTTCCTTCTTACTTTTGTTGTTACTAAGCTGCATTGCCTGTACCCCTGGAATACTCAGAGACTAAATCCTTCTTGCTGATCTGCCATGTGCCTTGTCTCCTATACAAACTGAAAAACATGTGTCTGGCCCTCACTGAGATGGAAATACTATTAATATTTTTTTGGAATCCCGGTAGTTTCTGGCTTTGTCCCCTTCTTGACAATGAGGATTTACTTGGTTTCGTTTCACACACAGAGCTGTAGTCACAACAGGGTTTTTGGATGCTAGTCTAATTCCTAGGACACTCTGCCAACACTTGCTCTGGTGTAAACAGGGATAAAATAATCATAAGCACAGCAAACACATTCTGAACAAAATGTTCTATTTAAAAGCTACAGATATATGCAAAAAGATATTGGATTAGGAAAAGTAAAGCTCATGGCAAAGTGAGATTAAAAAAAAAAGGGCACATAATGAGATAGACAGTTTGAAGGACCATTCAGGGGACTGAAAATTTCAAAATCTGTATTTGCAATCTTTGCTAAGAGAGAATTAGGGGAAAAAATGTACATTCTATGTCATTTCTGTTCCTGACAGCAAAATACAGGAGGAAACACTTCTGTATCAACACATGGAAGCCCAATTCAACCTTGTGGGGTGTGTTCAACACTCCATGTGCTCTACAGATCTTTCATGCTGAGAGACGCAACCACAGAGGAGGTTTGTCAATTCAATGAACCAGTTCAAAACAAAGCTCTGAAGGTTGAACCTACTGCCACAGCCAAAACCCCAGGCTTAAGGAACCAGAAGACAAGTATTTTCATTACAAGTGTTGGGAAGAGATTAAAGATCTTCCTGGTCCTTTTGTTAGTGAATGGTTTTCCTCATTAACACTGTGTTTTACATTACAGGTGGGCAAGAGAGGAGGGGGTAGCCTGGAAAAGCCTTTCCACCTGGAACCTCAGTATTTGCATCCAAAGAGTCATTTTCACCCTCTTTAATTAGCAATATAAACAGTCAACATCTGGTATTAATAGCTCCTCCAAAGTAAACACCTGTAGCAAAGCACAGTTTGTTATTACAGCTATTGAGAAGTAAAATAACCAAGAAAACCCTCAGATCTTTGCCAACAGATTCACCCAAACGTAAAATCCAGGTTGGAAGGATTCAGCTGCTTTTACTAGATGTGCAAAGCTGTTTCCAATACCAAGAACAAATTTAAACTCCATGTGCTCACACAGACTCTGATGAGAAATGGAATGTCTTACCTTCCAGAGATGACTTCAGGGGCTGCATAATTTGGGGAACCACAGCTGGTACGTAGAAATTCACCATCTGACATCATGTTGGACAGCCCTAAAAACAAAATGCTTATTAGACACTGATGTTTGATCTGAAGGTCCAGACATGCTGGACCTCAGAGGAAAGGCAGGGAAGTGGAGTGGTATATTTGGAAGGGAACTGTTGATATAATTTAGATTTCTCTGAATTGATTTGAAAATTATTACTTTTGTTATTATTGTTGTTGTTTTTGTTATTTTTTGTTGTTGTTTTCTTTTTCATTCCCAACCAAGGAATATTTACTCCAGGCTAATTTTGCTCCTCTAAGTTGCAAATCCCAGAGCATGGAGGAGAAGAGACATAATTCATCCCAGAGCACTTACTTCATCTGGCAATTGTGTGGGGCTGTGAAATGAGTAAATCTTCAGAAGGATTTACATTGCTAGAAAGGACTCACCAGGACAGGGTTGGTAGCCCGGGTATTTTAATGGATTTCAATCCCTAATGCCACTTAAGAGACTCCTGTTACTGCTTCTTGTAAAATGAACTGAGGCCAAGAGCACACGGCCAAACAGAGGGAGAACATGCAGGAAAATAAACACACACAGCCAGCTCACCCTGAATTAGCTGAGCCTGCCTCAAACATAAATTAGGTAAATTTTACATCAGGCGATTACACTAAAATACAGCAGAGATTTACAAATTACTTCGCTGCTCCACTCTCAGTGCCAGTACAGGAGCAGCCTGCACCAAGTAATCCCTGCTGCTGCAGGAAGGGCAGTGTTTGGAAGGGTGGGATTTCCAGGTGGAGCAGCTGGTGGTGGTGGCTGGGGCAGCAGGATCTGTGTTTTGTACGGCTGCTCCATGGCCACGCTCTGGCAGCACTGGCTGCGCCTCTGGAATGCTGCTGGGGGTCACATACCAAAATCAGCTATCTTTGCATTCATGTGTGCATCCAGCAGCACGTTCTCTGGCTTCAGGTCCCTGTGCACCACCATGTGCCTGTGGCAGTAATCCACAGCAGAGAGGATCTGCTGGAAAAGGCGCCGAGCTTCTGCCTCCTCGACCTGCGGGAAGAGCGGAGGGAACAGTGCTGGGGGTTGGTGTGCATGCAGAGCTGCCAGGGGAAGGTTTGACTTAGCAAGCAGCCAAAAAGGCTTCCAGAGTGCACAGAGAAAAATCCCAGCATGCCTGAGACCAGAGGCAGCAAATAAAGCAGGTTTCTCACCCTTGCATTTTTACAATGTGCCAGTGTTTGAAAATGATACGGCCCAGAGATGAAAGGTGAGACCTCAGTTTAGCTGAGATGTCAAGAAGAATTTAAAGGTGGCACCTATCACACAATGAATGGCCTTCTGTCCCAATGGGACTGGTACAGATCCAGGCTGGACAAAATACCACAGAGGATGTTGCTGGGAACAATTCCTCATGAACTTCCTCTGGAAGCGACAGGTGAAGCTGGAATATTGTGGTGATTTTAATAACCTGTATAGCTATGAAGTTGTATGAGCTGCATCAGAGAAACTATATTTTCAATTATTATTTTTACTGATGAATTCCAAAAGACTCCCTTCATGAAAAACTGAGTTTATGAATGCAGAAGTTCCAAAAAGATCCAAATAAGTCACTGAAAAGATCTAGATGGGTAAAATGTGTGAGAAATCAGAACTGTACATAGAAAAGAAAATTGAGTCAGCTCCACTGACCACTACACTAATCTAACCCAATTTGCTGTAAATGTGTTGATTTTGTAGCACAGAGAGAGAACGTGTGATGGGCTGATCCTTCACAAGAACCCTTATTCTGGATGTCCACTTTGGCCCACTTTTACCTCCCTGCCCTGCAACTGCTCCACAGGGCGGACACCAGCAATTTTCCTTGTAACCAAAATCTCATATTTCACAGGCTCAACACACGCCTCAGGTGATTTATACCCAGTGGGACTGCTGGCATTTGAAAATGTTGTTCAGATAAGCCAGACAGATCCTTGAAAAGTCTTCAAAGAATCTGGCATGGAAACAAGAGGGAGATCTGGGAGAGGTGAATGACTGGGGCAGAGACCACACCAAGTGGACTCCCCCTCCCATGCCATAAATTTGCTGCTGATCCATGGGGGTTTTGACAGGCAACCCATAGCTAAAAATCACAAAAATAAGCCAGTTTTCCAAATATTTGCCCTAAGCAACACGTTACCTTGGATATTTTGGTTTGAGGACCGAAAATACACCAGAGAACGCTGCGAAAAATCACACACAAGTTTCGTGCGAGCCGCTATGAGACACCCCAGATGGGGTTACTGTGAAGCAACTTCTATTTTGGGCCTTAACCTTAAGTGTGCTCCCTTGAGCAGTCACTTTGTCTCCTGAACACCATCCTCTTCCCACACAGGCGTCTGGGCTGACTTGGGACTGGCACTTACACGTCCGTGCTTACAGATGTAATCAAACAATTCCCCGCCTGACACGTATTCCATGACCATGAAGAAGTCTGTTGGTGTGCTGATGACCTGGTACCTTCAAAAACACAAGCAGATGTAGAAAAAAAATAAGTAATTAGGAACAGGGAAAGTCTTTCAAACAGGTTATTAATTCCCCATCAACACTTCAAATAAGAATTTGTTTGGATCTTGCACTTGTAACTGCTTTCAACTTCTGAAAAGCTGTCTCTTGTTTCCAGTATAATCTTTCACTTGTCTGTGAAAGGACCTCTTTTTCAGACCTATGATCTTCCTTCAGCCCTTTAAATAATCCTCTGAAATATCTGCCAGGCAATCTCATCACATTTAGGACTGCCCTGACTTTCCAATTTCCATTTTGGGTAAGATCTGGAACAACAGCTTTAGAAATGAAGACCTGGTTAGCTGGGGGCAAGGAGAGGATCCATCTGGTTTCCCTCACATCAAGAAAAAAGAAGATAAAGAGCTCTAGGCACTAAAGACAGCTTCCTTGGGACAGGTACAGAAATGAAAGGCAGACCCCCTACAGTTATTCTTCCAAATATTAAATCTCTCTAGAATGAGGGGAAAAACCCAGAGTATCACCTTCAACTTGCAGATTTATCTTCCATTTTCCTTCAAAGTGATCCCTGAGTGCTGCAAAGGCATTTGAGTGTCCCAGCTGGAATAAACTGGCAGTGATCAGCTGAGGTCAATGCAGCCCCAGGAATTCACAGCAGCACCAGCTGGGACCTCCTTCTTTTTTATTTCAGATTCATTGTTTTGTTGTTGTTTGCTTTTTTTCTTTTTAAGATGAATTTTTACAGGGCTGTAATTTGAAACAAAATGATTTCAGCAATTTTCAGAGCCTGGCAAGGGCATGTGGGATACTCCCATAAAGATCAATAGCATCAACCTCATTTTTCTGAAGAGCTTTGGACCTAGACATCTAAGTTACTGTTAATTGCCCCAATATTTCTTTTATATACATTTAAAAACTTACTGAAAGGTTTGTGTGCCCCAGTCTCCTTACATCTTTATCACTGTATTTCATGAATGCAACATGTATCACAGGACACAGATATTGTCAAGCTGGATTTAATTTTTATTGCTTTGACAAATGTGTGAACAGGATTTGACTTGCAGGATGCTGGGCACACAGCTGAGGAGTCTTGCTGGTGCTTTTTTCATGAAATAATACCAATCTGTTCTCCAATAAATCCATGGAACTGTGAAGTTACTCTAAAGTCAACAGTTGCTGCATGGTTAGTTATTTAACTGTAGAGAGAATTTGTTTTCCCTTGCCTCTAAGTCCCAGGTATTTGCTATATCTCATGCCAGTTTTAAGGCCGACCTAAATGTCAACTTACCCTTGCAGTTACCATTCAACAGCTTTCTTTTATAGGAATGCCAAAGATATTATCGAGTGCCTCATTAATGTGGGCTGGCTGCACAAACTGGGGATTGAGCAGGAATCCCAGAGCCTGCAGTGCAGGTGCTGATTTATGACCCCAACCCAGGTTCATCAAAGTGGCGACTTTCAAAACTTACGTCTGAATAATAAATTTAAAAAAAAAAAAAAAAAAGTGTTCTTTTAAGCTCTGGATAATCAGTCCATTAAAACATAAATCCTATTGACTGGAGGCCGAGGTTTTGCTCTCAGAGTCTGACCATGCTGCAATTCATGGAATCACAGAATGGTTTGGGTTGGAAGGGACATTAAAGACCATCCAATTCCAACCCCTGCCATGGGCAGGGACACCTTCCACTATCCCAGGTTGTTTGAAGACCCATCCATCCTTGCCTTGAACACTTGCAAGGATGGGGAAGTCACAGCTTCTCTGGAAAACCTGTGCCAGTGGATCACCTAACACACAAAAACCCGACCAAACACATTTTTTACTGCTCCAATTCATCTCCTGGAAGCCAGCTGGCCATGCATGAGAGGCCTTTGTGCCCAGAGGAGCAGCTGAGCACGTGGCAGGGAGGGTACTCACAGTTTGATAATGTGAGGGTGCCGGAAGAGCTTCAGGTTTTGAATTTCCCGTTTGATCTTCCCCACCACATCCAGGCTGCGGATTTTCTGCCTGTTCAGTATTTTCACTGCTACTTTGTGCCCTGTCAGCTGGTGTTCACCAACTATTGGAGGGAGAGAGAGAGAGAGAGAGAGAGCATTGTAAAGTCACTAAACAGTGCAGCAGGGTTCACACGAGCAGTTTAGGGCACTATAAGCAAAAAAAAAACACTTCTGAAGGGGAAAAAAAAGCAGAAGATGAGGGTGTGAAACATTTTAAAGTTTTTTGTCTCTTCACTGTTTTCCTAGTGGAGTCATAGAAGGCAGAAGAGAGGGGACTTATCTGCCAAAACCACTCCACTAAATAAAACAGAGTTGAGTTGCTGGAGGAGGTCATACCCCAAGCTAATTTGCAAGGATTTATAGCATGTAAAAGCTAGATTAATCAGAACCAGATATATTTAAATGGCAGAGGAGAATCTCCACCATAACACACTGGTAGACAAAATCCCTCATAAACCCAGTCTTAAAACTAGACCATCACACTTCTGTTTTAAAAAAATAGTATGGGGATTTTCCCTGCCCAAAATAGGACTGCAGGATTTGCATTACTAAAATGAATTTCTATTTATACTTCCTCCAACGTGCTTCTTGCTTTGATGACAAGCTGCAGGAACACTGCTGGACTGCAAACTCTGCTTTTAGGAAGGATGCAAACTTCAATATGTTTTTTTTAAAAAAATGCACTCAGCATTGAGATGCTGATATTTATCTCCTGTGTTCAAGGGAAAACCATAACCATAAACTGGGAGGAGCAGCCCCACAGTCAGTGGGGGAGTTGTACTTAATGATGTGAAACGAATTTAGCATGGGATCCATTTGTTATCAATAAACAGACCACACAAAAAACAAAAAGCTCCCAGGAAGCAAGATTTATATTGAATTTGAGAGCAGAAAGAGCTTGAAAACAAGGTGTTTACACCCAAAAAGGGTCCTCAGAACGACCTGCCCCTTCTCAGTATTTTCTAATGTGATACTCAACAGGGTGACACAGGGATGGTTTCCTAAAGCCTGCACAGAAAAAACCTGCTTACAGTAAATATTTGTGCTCTCTAATTACCAACGTCGCCCTTCCAGTAATAACACGCGGCGCAAGGAGTTAATTATTGTGAGCAAACCTTGTTATTACATTATTAGAGCCTGTAATTTTGGCAGCCCTAATGAGCTGATCAGAAGCACCCGGGGTAAGCAGGAGGCATGAGAAGGGCAGGGCAGCAGCACTCAGGGCACACCAGGTCACTATTATTAGCCACCAGATAAGACCTGCCAGAGATTCTTTCCTCAATAAGAGCATCCTAAAAATAAAACACTTTACTGCCCTTGAAAATTAAAGCACCACTTTGCATGTCCATTTTATTCCTCGTAATACTTAAAACTACTAGATGATGGAATGAAAATAAACTCAGCTTTGCAGCAGAGATGCAATTTAGGGATTAGCTGAGGGCTGGAGGAGGCAGATAATTCCCCTGGTGCAGTGCAAGGAGGGTGCTGTAAATAGTCCAGGGAGGCATTTTCCCTGGTGAATCCTTGGGAAGAGGAGAGCAGGGCAGTGCTGCAGGGAGGTAAAGCAAAGTTTTTTCACTGAACTAGGAGGAACACCCTGATTTCTGCCACCCTTTGTTTCAGGACAACATTTTCTGGCCTTGCCTCAGCATATGCTTTGAAAAATTGTTTTTATACACCAGGGAAAAAAAAAAAAAAGGCCATGCCCAGAATGAATAATTATTGTTTTTAATACTATTGCCAAATAGTTCATCCCCTTTCCCATCCGTGACAAACAATGTGTAACTCTGCGAAGGTTTGCTAGCACAAACACATTAATAATTAAAAATAAACAGCCTATTTTGTAATCCATCTTTTGCTTACAGTAAGCATTAGATACAGAGATATTATTGTTTCTGTCCCCAGTGACTTGTTAAGCCTCCTTGAACTCGGTGAGAGAGAGAGAGACAAAGAGGGAACACAATTTCCTATGTGGTGGGAGACTTTTAAGTCTTTGAGGGCTCTCTGTAGCTGCAGGAATTCAGACACAAGCAGTAAGGACAACCCTCCCTCTGCTCACAGGGTCACTGTCTCTGAACCCCAGGATCATCCCAGAAGTGAGGGGCAGGTCCCAGGTCTCCCACAGGCATGGAAGAGGATCCTCACCCCAAAGGTGGCCTTGGCTGATGGTGAGGACATCTCCTTCCCTCTCACTGCCTCCCCGGATTAAAAAAGTGTAAAGGAGACTCCTGACATTTACTTATCTTTATAAAAGAAAAAAAAAAAAAAAAAAAAAAAAGGAGGAATAGTGGTTATGGCACCATGAGCACAGATAATAATGAAAACCCCTTGACAGCATGGGATTTTACATCACTTTCTTTATCCTACCAGCTCAGGCAGCACAAGCAGTTAACATTTTTGCAAATGCTTCAGGGCAGGGTAGAAGCTTGGGGAGGGGTGAGGAAACTCCTTCCCTATCAGCTCTGCTGGCACTTATCTCAGCCCAAAGTTAAAGATGAAATCCATCCAAAGCATATATTTAGCAATGCTGCATTAATTCTGCCCCAGTGCCACTTGCTCGTGTGTTGTATCAGCCTTTCCCCACCCTTCATCTGCTCAGTCTCCTTTAGTTTATCTTCCCTCTGACACAAAGTTTGTCTCTCAGCAGCAAGGCTACAGTGCCTGGGAAAAATGGGATCTGCTCCCAACTGGAGCCTGTGGAGGTGACAGAAGCACAACCCAAGCACTGCCAGTCCTCCAGGGACCACAAATTTGTCACTTTTGTGGCAAATAAGCAAGGGAAAGGAGCCACCAAGGCCCCCAGGGATGCTGTGGGTGGCATCACAGGGAAAAAACATCTGGCTTACTCTGCTGGATTTTGACTGAAGCTCTCCAGGCTGCAGCCACTGTGAACCTTGCTGTGTGAGGGCTGTGGTCACAGGAGAGCTTCTGGGGACCCACAGGGTGGGAGGAGCCCACAGCACACACAGTTTGTCTCATCTGTTCTTGCCAACCCCCGGGGAAGGAGATGCCACCTCCTTCCTCCAAGGCTTTGCTAAACTCCAAATCCAAGACCTTCTCCACAGTCCTGTTTCTGCAAATTACTCTTATCTTTGGCCCGGAGGACAGGAAAAACAACTGTATTTGGTAAAAATGCTGTGTGGTAACTTCAAAGCTTGACATGACACCTCCAGTCCACCCACCACATCACCTCCTGCCACCTTCCTCTCTTCCTCACCACCAGTTCCAGATGGAATTTCAGTATTATCACCAAAATCCTGCCCTCATCTGCCAACCTATTTGGTCCCCTCTGTGCCTTGTGTGGAGTTTCTGTAAATGAGATCAAGAAACTGAATGGGCTGAAAACAAACCAGTTTCTTGCAGTGTTCAGCCAGTTTTTAGGAGGATCAGTTCTCTGATGACCCAGGCAGTCAGGGGCTTTTTCCATCCTGTTTCTGGCTTCTGATGGCTCAAAATGACTATTCAGCTCCAGCCAAGAGTTCAAGCTCCGGTTTTACCCCATGTCACTAAATCCTCCCTCTCACTGTCATTTCTTATTTCCTTAATAACAATAGTCCTGAACAACTGTAAATTATGATTTCTTAACTTTGATGAGTAAGGAAAAAGTGCCAAAACCAAAACCTTGTGCAAGGCAGAATTTGAAGAAAACACATCAGCAACAAGAAATGTCACTGATAGCACCTGACTTTTCCCTGAAAAAGCAATTCTTATACCCAACACACAATGCTTGAATCAATCAACAAAAACCTCTGCTTTTCTCATGTGAATACAAGTTTTCCAAAAGCTCATTTGATTGAAATGCTGTAATTCTGTATAAATGGGAGATTCCTTTTCTTCATTTCAGTTCCCAGTCTCAAGCACAAACTTCACCTGCCAGTTGTAGGTAAAATATTAAGGGAAAAAAAAAACATATAAAGGGTACTACTCACCTATAAAGGACTTTGAGCTAGGAAATCTCTTTCATGTTATTTGAAATATTTCTTTGGAAAATATCCATTTTCCCCAAACTCAGGTCATATGTAAGGTAGGGGGTATTCGTGGTAGTTAAGGAAAAAAAAGGCTATTGATAGCAGGTTTAAATTGGTCTGCAAGGAAAAAACCTGCCTTTGGAGGAGTTTTCAGGTCTCCTAGTACACACGAGTGATTTAGATGGTCCTTACTGTTAGAAGTATTTATTCTGATAATTCTTTAGACAGTGAATTTGTGGTTTGGGATTAAACACAGCAATATATTTTTAGGGGCGTGATTAATGGCCACAGGTGGACTTAGCTGCAGTGGTTGTGGTGGTTTCTTTCATCTGCTGTCAATTTGGGTTTATTTTAAAACTCCAGGCACTGAGGGCAGGCACAGCACCCCTCTGCCCGGCCACGTCCCAATGGGGTGGGGGGAAACTGAGTGGGACAACTGCTCCCCCAGCTTGAGCTAAATCCATTTCCTACTGGGAAACACAGCTTAGACACTGATTTTTGCTGGTTTTCTGTTTTTTCAGTAGCTTGTTTAAAAAATGAAATCTGCACGTAATGGCAGAATTCACAGGAAAAAGAAATCCAAATATTTGCAAACTTCACAGCCAGGTAAAGCAAAGCCTTCAAGGATGTGAGCTGGCTGCTCTGGCATGACTGGCCAAGAAATCCCTGTGTGGAGCCCCAACCTGACACAATCCCCCCATCCTGCAATCCTGGAATGGTTTGGGATGGAAGAGACCTTAAAGCTCATCTCATCCCAACCCCTGCCATGGGCAGGGACACCTCCCACAGTCCTAGGTTGTTCCAAGCCCCATCCAACCTGGCCTTGGACACTTCCAGGGATGGGGCAGCCACAGCTTCTCTGGGCAACCTGAGCCTCATCGCCCTGACAGGGAAGGATTTCTCCCCAATATTTCACCTAACCCTGCCCTCTGTCAGCACGAA
Organism: Trochalopteron elliotii; assembly: GCA_024734555.1. Classification (NCBI taxonomy): domain Eukaryota; kingdom Metazoa; phylum Chordata; class Aves; order Passeriformes; family Leiothrichidae; genus Trochalopteron; species Trochalopteron elliotii. The sequence continues at coordinate 731,187 of JANPWX010000451.1, read as the reverse complement.
GCCATTTCCCCTCGCCCCACCACTCCACGCCGTGCCCAAAATCCTCTCCAGCTCTCCTGCAGCCCCTTTAGGCACTAGAAGGTGCTCTGAGGTCTCTCTGGAGCCTTCCCTTCCCCAGGTGAAGGGATGAGTGGACCCGACCCATCCCTGCCCACCCCAGTCCCTCCATCCCTGCGGGAGCCGCTCGGGGGCTGCGGGGAGATGCTCGGAGGGGCGGCAGCACGAACTCCCTTCGCTGTCCGCTCCAGCAGCCCCCCGGAGCACCTGCCGCCCCTCGGGAAGGAAAGGAGCGAGGAGCGCATTCCCGGGAGCGAGGGGCAGGGTGCCGCTGCGCGCTCCAGCCTCCCCATCACCTCCCTCCGAGCGCGGCAGCGAAGTTTTGGTGGGTCCCGCCCGCAGCACGGGCTCCGGGGGCTGTGACAGCCCGGAGCACCGAGGGGCGAGCGCTGCACCTCCCACCAGCCGCCCGC